>CAUYRT010100435.1:0-24089 GCA_963574885.1 Lepilemur ruficaudatus | reverse complement strand
GTGAGTACAGGTGGAACCCATTCTTCGGGTCTTGTGTCACCTCACTTCGAATAATGGGCTGAAGCTTAATCCAGGATAATACAAGAGGTTCTAACTTACTGTCATTTCTTAAAATTGAGTAATATTCCATTGTGAACATATACCAAATTTTAACAATGCACTCATGCATTGACGGGCACTTGGGTTGTTTCCATGACCTAGCAATAGTGAATTGTGCTGCCATAAACATTCGGGTGCCCACCACTTCTTAATGATTCACATGTCAAATTGCCGTTCACTGTAATTGGCCTACTTCTATCCCTGGATATGTGGCACTATTAAATGTGTAGACTTTAAATGCACATTGATGTAAACAATAGATCACTAGGAAATAAAATCATTAAGGATCTGAAATTTTCATGGCTACCTTAGAGAGCAGTTAAGTATTGTAATGTACAGTTCACTTGTAAAGTAGTAGAGAATAAATCAGATGCAATAGGTAACCACATTGACCTGAAAGTCCTTTATCAAATTATTTGATCCTGTCTAATATCCTGTAAGCTAGAAATGATTTGGAACTTTATTTCTGTGTATCAACAATGACGCAGAAGTCCAAAGACTTAGTGACATATCCAAAGTCACACAAAGTTAGTGACCCAACTAGGACTGAATCTAAGATCACAGATTTGCTAATTTCTGCTGGCCTCATTGTAGCTTATGCTAATTTGAGAGTGACAGAATAAGCCTAATCCTCATATCGTTCATGAACTTTATTTCCTAAGGAAAAATCATTTCATGCCAGGCTCTATGTCATTATACTATATTGTTATTTATAATATAAAAGCAAAAGAAAATTGTTGATGGAACTGTTGAAATACTCATTTGGTTATACACACAGCTACAGCTTATGATGCCCTTTAAGTTAATAAAGTGGTGGATTTAGTTTTCAATATGTTACTAATATCATGACAGCCCCTGGAGCCTAAAAACCTGCAGCTGGTTGTTAATGAGAATGAGGTAGGAAACTTGATTTCTTTATGAAATAAGTCACATTCACAATCACAGTTGCACTTTCAATTCTGGGCAGTGGTCCCATGATTCCAAGCTCAGAAATTTATTCTGTGAATTGCAGAGAGCACAAAAGAGACCGGGCAGTTGATTGAAAACCAGTTCTTGGTATTTTTTATTCAGCTATAGTTATTTCTCTTGCTTGTATATTACATACAATTAGATAAAGTGCCACTTATTATATGTGCCTAATTACAACATTTTGTCCATAACTATAATCATCAGACCTTAAAATAAAACATTTTGAAGAATGTATTCTCTTGGAGGAATGCAGAACTTTTTCTTTCTGATATTGTAGTATTTTTATTGTTGTCCTTGATTTGCTTTAAATTCAGTTATAATGTTGGGAAGGATTTAATTACAATCTATTTGTATTTTGCTGGAACTTGTTATGTTTTAAATGTTATTTTGGTAAAAATGTATTATTCATTCATTTATTCATTAAATAAGTATGAACATAAGTATTGATATCACTATAGATACACACATATAGAGAGAGCGAAAGATTAGGTACAGATCATGACTACAATGTGCCAGGCATTGTTAGGAAATTTGTGATAAAAACAGTTATATTAAGTGTCTTCTGAGTACATCACAGCTTTTCCTCATATTGCAAGTCAAAGCTTATCTATAGCTAAATAGTGATTTATATGCACACATGTTCCTTGTCAACCAGGACAGAAGATGTCCCAGGACAGAAGAGCCTTCTGATATTAATACAAAGAGCTTAGCAGACATCTGTAGCTGTCGTCTAATAAACAGCATTCCTTTTACATATGACTATGTTTTTGTTAAAAATATAATAATCTATATATTTGTTCTTTGCTTGTGTGTCACTGGGTTGAATGGAAGTGAAAGGTTGACCAAAAAGAAATATGTTCTAATGCTGACCTTGCTTAGACGAATTCAGACTGTTTTCATCAAAGTCGCCCGAGTAAAGCTTCAGTAAGTCTCAAAACTTGCTATGGCTGATCATGTCCAGCACTCGTTTGATATTTACCTACAATGCTACTTTGGGTATTATATACTTAATCAGAATAATATGGACAAGGAGAGAATTGGATAGAAATGTTGCTAACCTCCCTACTCTTGCTGGTAAAAGCAATAATGTGTAGAAAATATTCATAGAAAATGTGTAAAACCAAATGATCAGATCAGAAATTGGGTTTATATGTACTATGACCTGTATTGCTGAAAAATGCTAGTCATTCATGCTTTTATTTTCATGCATTCCTTTATTTATGTCTTTGTTTAACAAGTATTTATCAAATGCTTTTAATTTGTAAGACCTTGGGCATTGTTTGCAAACACCATTCAGTATCTGTTGCTACATAAAAGGTGGAAAGTTTTATTTGTCTAATTGGTCTATTTCTCCTCTTCAGTGTAGTACATACGAACTCATTAAACTGAATGTTTATTAGTGATTACTCCAAGTAAATGTAGCTGTATTAAACAGAAAAACGACCTAGAAATATTCAGCTGTGATCATAGATTATTTTAAAAGATTCACACAATCTTAAAAATGATTTGAGATACCTTCTTATAAAATAATTTTATTTTATTTTTTATGCCTTGTTAATTTATTAGAAAATTATGTATTAAGCACCTATTATATACCGATAGTGAACAAAATAGTCTATGGTTTCAGGAAGAATTCAGACTATTGAGGGAGTTAATATTAACTAGATCATCATGGAAATACATAATTAGTTATGTACTCTAAGTTTTATGTAAGATAAGTATAGAAGGCTATGGAAGTGTATGACACAGGGGCAGAACTCAATGACTAATTGGATGTGAAGAAGGAGGAAAACGGTCAGGAATTAAACTTTGATTCTTAGCTGCATACACAGATGGAAACAGAGATACAGGGATCAGAAAATATCATTACATTGCACAACTTCATAGGGTATCATACACTGGTTGCAGTGAAAATCATTAACTTTCGTTTTGGATATGTTAAACTTGAAACCCATTTGAAACATCTTAAAAGCTTATCAAGTAGGCAGTTGGATACCTGGTTTGAAAAAACAGAGAAAAATGCTTGGAGTAGAGAAAATGCATTTAGAAATTATTGGCCACAGAGGATAAATGAAGCCATGAGATTACAAAGAAAAGATATAGAACGAAAAGAAAATAGTATCAGTAAAACTAGACTATTTTAAGGCCTGATGGTGAAGCGGAGCAAAAACTAGAAATGGAAAAAGAATATAAGATAAATAGAATGAAAATCAAGAGGTATGCTATTACAGAGTCATGGTTAAAGAATATTTAAAGGAAGTATTATAAAATAGTGTTAAATGCCAATGAAAGATGAAGAATGCTAATAATTAAAGTATTATTTACTGGATTTCATGGGGATAGAAGTCATAAACTTATGATAGTGAGGTCAAATTTAAAAGAAAACAATCTCAACATGTGGCAGGAACATTACCAATTAATAATGCTTCTTAGTTTATCAAATATTGCTTTCAAAATACTCCAAAGGAAGTTAATTTTAGATAATTTTAACATCATCAACATTTAATATTATTTGTTTTAATTTTGATTCCTTTTGGTCTTTCTATAGACTCCACTAAAAATGTGTGTTTATGTAATAGCTTTTTTTGGTAGTAAGGAAAGTTAACAGTAATACTTAATACTTGCATGAATTTATGCATTACTCTTGGAAAACTTATTCATTTCATGCCTATAGAAATTTTCCTAATTGTACAATTACATTTCACTGTCCATTTAACTTTTATTACAAATTATTCTTAAGAATCTTAGTGCAAGCATAATAAGGGAAAAATGTGAAGGAGGGGAAGTAGGGAAAAAAAGCAGTTAGATCAATGACTGCAAGCAGGCCAACCCTGGGTAAATATCACCTGAAGAGCTTAAAAAATACTAATGATTTTTCCCCATCTATGAAGATCTGATGTAATTAGTATGGAGTGGTAGCAAAGCACTGTGGTTTTTAAAAATTTCTTGTCTCCTTTCACATTCCAGGTCATTCTAATTGTATCATAGAATTTCAAACCACTTACAGTATTGACTTCCTCCTACCCCTCTCCCTACTATCCTATTAAATGAGTACATAGTACTTAGTGTAACTTGAGAGATGTGAATTATTTTCTGAGTTAGTCTCTTTGCCCAAGTAACATTTATTGTATAAATATCTTGCTGCAATCTAGATGAGTCTAGCATATATAATATATATACATAGTGTGTGTATATATACAAATATATATATGGGAAAATATATACCAGGGAGCATTTCAACTGAAATTTGGAATCTGTAAGAAAGAATAAAATAATTATTTTATAACTGAAAAATACAAAGTCATAATTTTAGTATTCATTTTATGATTTTTACCATTGTCTGAACAGAACAAAAATCAGGAATAATAAACTTGTAGATAGCTTAATAAAAAATATTCAAAGTGAAGTAGAAAGGTTAAAAAAAATGAAAAGGGAAAATTATAACAGAGCATAAGAGACATAAGAGACTTAATCAAAGGCATATCAGATGCATAGAGTCTCAGAGAAGAGAAGAAGGAAATGAAGCAGATGCAACATTTAAAAGAACAATAGCTGATAAATTTCTCAAACTCATGAAATATATTATCCCACATATTCAAGAAATAACAACAATGATATACCTTATAGTACATCATAGTCAAACTGCAAAAATACAAACACAAAACAAAGATCTTAAAATCAGTCAGAGAAAAAAAAATGACCTTCACAAGAGCAACAGTGAAATTTAGGTTATTTATTAATATAAAAAAGACATATAGAAGCTAGAATATGATGGGATGACATATGTAAAATGTGAAAAGAGTAAAAGTAAAAATATAGAATTATAAAATTCTAGTAATAGTATAATCCCAAAATGAAAATGACATATATACATATGTAAATAATATATATAAATATATAAGATCTGTCTGGAAGGTGTCCAGCCATGTAATATGTTCTTATTATATTAACAATGGCTGGATACTTTCCGGACAGCCCTCATGTGTGTGTGTGTGCATGTATGTGTGTGTGTGTGTGTGTATACACACAATGGAACACTCAGAAGACTACTATTTTAAAAATATACATCAAAAGAAGTTCTATACATTGAAGAAAGAAAATTTGTCTCATTTGAAAACATGGAATATGTACTGAAATATGTAACTATAGTCTACTTACAATATAAACAAATAAAAATGTCCTTTTTTGTTTAATACCTAAATATCTAATATCTAAATAGCTGGACAACTACAGCAATTCCCTATCTGGTTTTCCCCAGTACGACCTTTGATGCTCATCCCACACTCACAACAATCAAGTGGATATTTAGCTTCCAGAAAGTTTGACTTCATCTGGGCCAAGTTATACTTTCCCTGCCCACGTGCACGTTACAGCATTTTAAATGATTTTCAACTTCTACATCCAACCTCTTTGCATACCCCCTAATACCTTACTTACATGGACTACCCCTATCATCCCACACAACTTCATGGCATTCAACTCCCCACCTAACTCAGTGGACTGTCCAGTTTTTTGACATTCTGTGTTGGTCTCTGCCTGCAACACTCTCCCTTCTGCTAATTTGTGGATTTTGTAGGTGTTAAAGAATTCTTCCCTGACTCATCCAAATGGATCCCCGTTCTTATTGTTTTTATCATAATTTGATGGTTGATTCAATTGTAACAAGATTTTTAATTATCTTTTTTCTTTATTTTGTTTTCCTTGCTTTATTATTTTTTTTAATTAAACGCCCCTCAAAACTTTAAGCTGCATAAACAAGGAACAAGGTCTCTTTCATTCTGTATTTTATCCTTTGCATTCATCCAGCTGCCTGGGACACTGCAGAGGCTCTATAAATACTGGTTAAAAGAAAGCATGATAATAAATCCCTAGACCTCAGTTTATTAATCTATAAAATGAAGGAGTGGCCTAGATAATTTATAGTATCCCTTCTCACATCAATGAAAGTAATATAGTACACTTGAATAAAATAATTGTCTAAAACATCCCATTTGATTCATAGTTAATGTATGTGTTGAGTTCGTGGGGTGGGTTAAGGCAAATGTCATAATTCCAGGCCAAACCAATTACTAAATTGCTTTTATGAAAAGGTGAAATAGTTCAAAGAACATTTTATCCCCAACATTTTTCATTTCACAATCTTGCACAATCAAAATATTGACAATTTTTGAAACTAAATTGCTAGTTCATTCTAAAGCAGGAAACAACAACAACAACAACAACAAAATCTCAAGGTGAGTGGCACACACGGGAGTTTCTGGCTTACTTTTGCTGACTCAACAACTGTAGATATTCATAGATTGGAAGTAATACGTGGTTTTAATCCAAGTGATCTACAGCTGAAGTATAAACTTCAGTACCTGTATTCCAGTGAAACTGAACTAATTCAAAATATCAAATAGATAATCTTTAGCAAATTAGACCATAGCATCAAGTTCCCTTCCTCCCTACAAAGTGCTCATGCCCTAAACTGCCAGAAGTATTGATTTCTGAAGGGTTAGAACTGAATCCCTCTCCAGGAATGGCTCTCGAGACTTCTGCTAAAGAATACTGCTTCACCCAATTTTACACTCTCTCTCCAGGTTAGGCCTACAACAAATTACTGGTTGATGTGAGGGTCAAAAGCCTGGCCTCAAATAGGAACAACTCCACAGAGGAGTACCTTCTCCAAAGTTCTCTATAGAATTGGCTATGATAATATCAACTGCTTCACAATTCAACATTTTCACTCTGCCCAATCCTGCCTCTGCCAGTTTCTTAAAAGTGTCACTCATAAGAATATCCGCCATTAATATTCTTTTATGCAAACCTCCACCTCAGGGTTTGATTCCTGAGGATCTCAATCTACACACCATACATTTCAAAATCTACTTTTCCTATAGTCATGCTAAAAAATGTTGTTTTTCAAAATTTTCAGAGTCTCAATAAAAACATGACAATAACCCATTTGATATATCTTTTTTTCTCCTATTAATTGGTGAGGAAATCACTTATACTGGCTCTTTTGCACCATCACTCTACAGAACAGTGCTTCAGGTAAGCCAGTACCATCATCATCACCTGGGAGCTTGCCAGAAGTGGAAAGATTCAGAGCCCATCCCAGCCCCACTACATTAGAATCTCTAGAACTGGGTCCCAGGAATCTTTGGGGACATCATCACTCCAAGTAACTCTTATGTGTGTTTAAATTTGAAAAGAATTGCAAATATTCAATATTAGTAGAAGATGAATGGGCAATATGATTGCCTAGTTATATTCAAAATATGAAGTTATCTTTTAATTAAATAAAATACAAACTGATGACAGAAACATCAGTATTAGAGACATATATTAGTTGTTGTTACTGTTCCCATGTTTACAAATAAAACATATAATTATGGAGTAATTTAGGTACCCATAACTACATTCCTATTTTGATTTGTGACTTTAGACATTAGATGGTTCCAAATCTTCCTTTTAGTCAATACTTAATTTTTCTATTTTTCCATGAAACCAGTATTATATTTCTGAAAATAGATCATCAGAAGTCTTTTAACACATCTAACAATTGACAGTACAAAACCCATCAGTATTGGGTTACTGTTTTACAATTTACAAATTGCTTTCACATGTCATGCATCATTTGATGCTAACAAAAATCATATTCCATTTTATTTTAATGAACACATGAAAATACTGACATTAACTGAGTCCAAGCAGCTTGCTCAAAATCAAGTAGCTTGTAACTGATAGAATAACTAAATAAAATAGACTCAAGTCATCATTTGTAGAGAGATTGTGAAAGACAAAAAAAAAGCAAAACATAAAAATAAATAAATAAAAGACCAGAGTCATCTAAATATACCTCCTGTCCACTGTAAAAGGGAGTTTAGATATTAGGTTGGCAGGATCTATCTATCCATCTATGTATCTACCAATCTCTGGTGGTTTCTTCTTGATGTAAATAGAATCACCTCAATGCGTCTTCTCCTTAAGTTAAAAGGACATTTGCCACAGATTTAAGTCTGTAGTATACTTTCAAGAGTGCTACTTTCCAGTTGTCTTTTTTTATTTTAGTGCGAGGATGTATGTGTAAATATATCTGATATGGTCTTAAGCTGAGGAAGGAACCAGGAAATTAAAATATCTGAAAATCTGGAATTATTTCCATGTTACTATTTGGTGAAGTATATCAGATATTCATCACATGGAATAATTTTAGACAATATGAATGATCTTTATTAATGTTAATATATTCCACACCATTTACTGAGTGTCTCTGTCTGCCAGGCATTTTTCTGAGTATGGTGTATGAAGAGGTAGGAGAAATAAAGTCTTTGATCTCCTGGAGCACATTATCTAATGAAGTAGAAAGCTGATAAATAAATAAACATGTAATAAAGTCATTACAAAGTGCAAAATGTAGGAAAGAATTAACCAAAAAACTTGGAGTCATAAATTACAGAATAATAGAAAGCAGAGGAACTGTAAACATTAATATATTATTGCTATTAATAATACTACTACTAGTATTATATATTCAAACTTTAAGGTATTTTCCTAAATTAAAATACTTGCAGCTAAAGACCCATTTGAAGAAAAAGATTTTGTGGTTCATACAATGTTGCACACATGCCTTCTGGTTTCTAGAGTAGACCATTTAAATGCACCCTAGTTTTTGTTTATAATTATCGAGATTCACATCTCTCAATTAAATTATAAAATATTTCCCATAGCACTTCTATCCAGTAACACATTAATGAAATGATTGCCTTGACCTTTATTTATTCTCTTTAGGCAAACGTTGAAAGGCTCTGCCACAAGAAAGGTTTCTGGTTATCTTTTAATATTGCCATGGTTTGGAATGCGGGCTGCCGCTGCTGCCATGTGCAACAGGTGATTTTATACCTTTCAAGAGCGGACAGACGGTAGCAGCAGATGGGACATATTTATAATCCCACACAATCCCATTGAGCAGTCATTTAAACATCTAGGTTTGAGAAAGGGTCACCAGTGCTGGAATGAGTTCAAATGTTTTATAACCTGCTTCAACTACCCCATCATGTCCATAATGATAGTCAGCAATTCTCAAAGCATCAGACTATTCAAGTTCTTTTTCCTGCTTTTTTCTTCCATTCTATATATTTTTTTATTCTGAAGCAGGATATTCTCAGAAAAAAAGAAAAAGAAAGAAAGAAAGAAAGAAAGAAAGAAAGAAAGAAAGAAAGAAAGAAAGAAAGAAAGAAAGAAAAAGAAAAGACAGTATTGCACACGTAATGCATTTATAAAAGCAATGGCTAATTTTCTGGACACTTAACATAAGCCAGACACTGTGATAAGCACCTTATATATCCATTACCACATTTAATCTACTAAACCGTCCCACAAACTACATACTTTCATTACCCCATTCCCTAAATTCATCAGAGTAAAAACATATGAATAAAGATCCCACAGTCTCACAACAAGATGAATCCAATTTTCTTTGGTCTCTGCTTCTTCTCCACTAGAAAACAACATTGTTTTCTCTGGGGCAGTGAAAGCACCATGAAAGAAGTTCCCTACCCAGAAATGAGTCCTCTCCAGTACCATGAAAATTGTTTGCTTAGATATTGAGAGAAAATTATTTACAAAAAATTATGGCCCTAGACTATAATAGGTAATGTCCGTCTTGGATTTATGCTATTTCTTTTCCAATGACATAAAAAGTCCAACAGGAAACGTACACTGGGAATAAGAGGATAATAAATAGTTCCCCTTTCAGAGTTTAAGAAGGCTGAGTATTTGACTCACGGCTTTAAACAAAACCAAAGCAAAACAAAATTTCAGGTATGTATGAACCTCTTAAAATATTATATACCATATTACATATGGGCATTTAATACATGGCTTCATCATACTATAGGCCTTTCATTATATATGTTTTATATATATAAGTATGTATAACATATACATAATCTTATTGATTTAGGCTTAGGATTAATGTATCAGAGACGTGAAAGAGACAATTCAATGAATATATTAATTCATTTATAACCAAAATGAATTTGAAGAGATTCTTCACAAAATATCACTACTTAGGCTATAAACATGAGACTGTGGCTACGAGGACAAAGCCATCTCCTACAGACACCTCATCCCTAATCACTCTTTTCCCCATTTAACTCCTCATTTTGCAAGTGTCAGCTTAGAGACGTCCTTGTCTTACCCTCTTGTGCCTGGGTCAGCTGCTTCCCACATGACATACTTTAATTCCCTTTCATGACTTCTATAGTGAACACTTAACACAGGCATAGCACAGACGTGGTATTGCCAACAGCAGAACTGAACATCTCTTCCATTATCAAAGGGCTCTTTTGCTTTCTATAATATATAGTCTTACAACCATTCATCCGATTTTTCTCATTTGAGGTCTTATCTCATTCACATGGGCTATAGAATCTCTAACAATTTTCTAGAAATTGATCTAATATAACAATTGGACAACAGATTTAACCAACAATTGTTTGCACCTCTGAGCAGTACACTATGCTATGTGGTACTATAATACAATGATGCGAATTGAATACAGTCTACTGAGAAATATAGACATACAGAAATAGATATTGAAAAGTATAATACAAGGTATTTTAAAATACAAGCTTTAAAAGCACCATCTGCAGTGAAGAACTTCTAGGGTAAGATTAATTTCAAGGGTTTGCAAGAGATAGAGAAGGCTCAAAAGACATTTTAGTGAATATGAATAATCTTTAAATGAGACTTAATGGAAAGGACTTACCTAACCTGTGACAGGAAAAGAGAACATTAAAGGAGCAGAAATAGAGTGAGCCAGAGAATGCAGGAGGGAAAAGTAGGAATTTTTGAGCCATATGCAAAAATAAATATCTTATCAAAATGCTTCAATACTGCAAAACCCCTTGAATATTAGCTAAAGTCAGGTCAAGCTACCAGTAAAGACCATGAAATTCAAACTAAATATTTGAAATGAAATAATTGTTAATTTTATTTTTATTGATTATCATATGTAACTAACAGATAATTATAATTATCAATGTCTTACACTTGAATGATTTTTCTGAGTGAGCTTTTATTTTAACATCAATACCAAGAGGTTTGGGGGAAGACAAACTTCTCTTACGGAAGTTTGAAGATTAAGTTTACTTTCAAAGTTTTATTATTCCATAATATCAATCTACAAAGTGGATTTTATTGGTCACTAGGCTATTTACATTCAAGACTTATAATGCAGAGAAAATGATACATTTTTCACAATATAGCACATTTATTTTTCACTATCATATATTTGCCATTCTCAAAGGTGAATTTTGGTTTTACCATCTCCTTACTTTAAGATTTTACAATGACCAGGAATTAGTGCTCAATCATTTTTTTCTATTCACTACTCACAACCAACAAGGAATCTATCTGAGCAAACAATTATGTGTGATGATGATTTTCAAAAGTGGCTGGTAACATTTCTTGTGACAATTCTCTTTGACTGATGTAAAAGGGCAGAAGTTGGCAGTTAGTCAAATAAATAACGCTCACACAGTAACTTAGCAAGGTATCTTTGTTCATTCAGGACAAAGATTGTTGCATGACAAGATAATTGTTCAAGCAATGTGGATCATCATTATGATCTTCAAGTAGTCTCCAAAATAAGTAAATTAGACCATTATGAAGTGTAAATCAAGATAACCTATACAATTTTACAAAGAATTAAGTACACACAGAAGTGGTTCATTTGGAGATTTTTTTTTTTTCTCTCTGCAGGTCTTGGCTCTTCCAACTCCATGCTTTCCCCATAAGACACCTCTACAATTTCTTATAAATTTGGACATCCATAAACTTCTGAAAGCCAGTTTCACATGATTTGGAACAAACTAATTTTGATGTGAAACATGATTTGAGCTGAGCGGCTATGAGCCTATTTGTCATTTTCATTAACCCATTCAGTATGAAAATTTATAAACTTTACTTCAAAATTATAAATCTAAAGTATTCTTCCTGATTTTTTCAGAAACATCTGGAACCAAAGCTTTTCTATTAATATAGGAAATTGGGGCCTTTTGCTCTTGGAGCAAAAACAGGATTATACCTCCCTTCAACAATAACAATAAGGTTATTATTTATAACTTGGGGGTACTTTTTACATCAATATACTCAGTGAATCAATCCACAGCCTCTCATAAACAATGGTTATTATCTAGAATGATTATCTCTTTTTCTAGACAAGAAAACAGAACCTCGAGAAGCAAAATAACAAGACCACAGTGGCAGAAATCAGAGGAGGCAAAATTCAAACCCTGCAGTGACTCCAGAATGCTCCTTCTTTACCTGTTTCCTACCTTTCCTCAATCCTTTCTAACTCTAGGCAGTCACTTAGAGGAAGAAAGATGATCTCAGCAGTGATTCCAGAAAAGAATTCTTGACCTATTTATTAACAGTTTCTTAAAATACATCCACTTCATTATAGAAAGATCTTGTGACTTTATCCTGGGTATAGCCCATCATTAGCATTTCAGTGACACATTTACCAAAGACTTATCTGGACAATATTCTCTAGTGTGCATCTTCCTCCCCTCCGTTACTAATCCTCCCTTCTTATCATTTATCACTTTACAACGCTGAAACATTTTTCAGGCTAAATCAATCTCATTGGGGACTGACTGCTCAGAAAAACAATATTTTCATCATGTTTCTTTTGTTATTAGGTAGGATACATGTTGCATGTGGCATATCAAGATCTTGCCTATCTATAGTCATTAACTCACGTCTGCAGGTTGCATTCTAAAACACTTAGCTTCACACCATTGTCAAGTAGCGATCTCTAAAGAAAACCCTGTTTTCTCTTAAGAGCTATATTTAAAAAATGAAATGTTGGAATAGCTCCCTGACTAAAGTATATCTCTCAAACCTCATATAGAGAAGAAAATTTCAGCTGCGTCAACATTTCATAAGTTTGTAAGCATTATCAAAACCACCAATATGCAATATTTGAAAGAAAAATGTTTTTGAGAGAAAAAATTTTAATGTAGACATCTGGCTACTTGACAAATGGAATACAGAGAGCTAAAAACTATTTTATCATGATTTCACCAGATACTGATTTATAGGTATTATAGTGTCATTGACACGTGCAGAATCAGAATTTTTTTAAATGCTTATGTTTATGAGACAAATATAGATAATTTATTCTGGGGGCTAAGGGTCCAAAGGGAGAGTCCTGGAATGGATCAACTCTACACTTTGGCATCAAAGTGAGTGCTGGAGCTATATTTTTGGTAACATTTGAGCCATGAGCAATAATTTGGGGCCACCTGGATGTGATTAGCTCAAAGTAAACTAATGCAAAATAATCTTTAGTGTACCTTTTACCCCCGGCCTCGAAACACCTGGGTCTCCTTCTGTACTCTTGGGAAAAATAGCTGTTGGCATCTGTCAAGTTATGCAGCATTCAGAGTGTTTGCTCCTATGGAAGCTCCAGGTAATATTGGCTTTAATATTTCTGTTAATATTATGACCTGAAGAAAAATAGTAGCTAAGTCATCTTATTTTTATTGACAATGAAATTGGTATTTATCTGGGAAAAAGAAAATATCCTAAATCAAAAATAGGACCACAAGGAATTAATGCAGCAATGACTCACTTTGGTAGACTTGTGAGAAAGTCCAGAACATGTCAAAATGTGACATGAACTTATTGAACTTCACTTCATGGTTTAAACCTCTGTTCTGAACAAAACCAATTCAGGATCAGGATTGCTTATAGCACACGTTGAAAGAGAATCCTGGGTGATTTAAGACCCTTTGGGATGAACAGCAACTGACAGGGGAATTAGCATGAATTAAGCCTAGATACACAGTTAGCTACCAAGCAAAAGCCATGAAAACTGGAAGCATCTACTATAATTATAAGGCAGCTGGGAGACCTGAGGATGAAAGTTTATGGGGTTCAGCGGTCAAAGATCAACATTAGGCTGATCATCAGCTTTCGCCACCATGCCATTGCCTAGGAGGGTCAGGTTCACTATTTGTATAACTTCTAATGCTAGTAGTTTTCCACATGTCTGTGAATGAAAGATTGTGACATGGCATGGCAAGTTTTTACATTAGTGATGAATAAACTCAATAGAATGTTGGCGATAATTTATTTTTTACACTCTCTAACTTGGTGTTCTAAGCCTATTCCATGGCAACACCTAGACATCACGTGCATTTTCAAAGAAAAAGTTTGCTTTTAAAAAATGGCTATTAATATCAGTAAAAATTTTTCAGATGCTAATATAATTTGAAGCTAACTACAGTTGACCCTTGAAAAACATGGGTTTGAATCCGCTTTTATGTGTATTATTTTCAATAAAAGTTACACTGAATGTGCCTGCCTCTTTTGCCTCCCCTTCCACCTCCCCTTCTGCCTTTGCCACCTCAGAGTTGGGAAGAGCAACCCATCCTCTTCCTCCTCTTCAGCCTACTCAATGTGAAGACAAGGATGAAGACCTTTATGATGATCCAGTTCCACTTAATGAATGGTAAATATATTTTCTCTTCCTTATGATTTTCTTAATAACCTTTCTTTTTCTTAGCTTACTTCATTATAAGATACAGTATGCAATACATGTAACATACAAAATATGTGTTGACTGTTTATGTAATTGTTAAGCCTTCTGGTCAACCGTAGGTTATTAAAGTTTAATTTGGGGGCAGCCAAAAGTTATATGCCAATTTTTGACTATGCATGTGGTCAGCACCCCTAACCCTTGCATTGTTGAAGGGTCAGCTAAACATTAGTAAATCAAAACCAGTCAGATATACACTTTGATTACCAGTGTATTTTTTTTAACATAATATTTTCTGTTTTATACAGCTTGCCTTTTATTAGAGATTTGTTAAAAAGCAATGGAACGTAATATCCAAAGGATTTCCTAGAGTGCGTATACCTTCAGTTCGGCCTCTGTAATTCTCCAAAACAATGTATAATATTTAGAATTAGCATGCTTGATAAAATTATTAGATTCTAAGCACAAAGGAAAGCTACTTTTTATTTTTAATTATGGATATGTAATTGTTATATATATTTATGGGGTACATATGATGTATTGATACAGGTATATGATGTGTGACAACAAAATCAGGGTTATTGCGGTATCCACTCCTTTACACATTTATCATTTCTTTGTGTTAGAACATTCAAATTCCATTCTTTTAGTTATTTTTAAGTATACCCTAACTTACTGTTGACTATAGCCAATTTCTTATGCTATCAAATATTGTTCATTCTATCTTCTAACTATAATTTGCACCTATTAACAAAATACTTTTACAGTTAACCTTGAATTTAAAAATCTTTGTGTTCTACAATTAAACTAAAACACCTGCGGCCTAGAGCATTTCCATTAATCATGGATTTATTATATTTTGCTTCTGATCTAACAAATACGCTAGTTTACTAAAAGAAGAATTTTAATTTTTTGTCCCCAAATTTATCTGTGTATTAAATGATATAATAAGAATGCATTGAAATTGTTCAGAAAATACAATGAGTTAAATTAAATGCTTGTTTTATTTTATATTCACAAAATAACCTATGTACTTTAAAGATTTAAACTAGCATTGTCATCTATCTGAAACTACTAATTCACTAAATTGTTCTTAAAATTTTCCTCCAGTTGTTCTTTAATTATTATTTAATAGACAAATGTCAGGTCCAATATGTCATGGATATATGACTCTTTTCTTAGTTCTTTCAAATTGGAACAATTCCTCCAAAGCTCATTTCTTGTCAGCTCATGGATTACAGTATTAAAAACTCTATTATGTTATTGTAATGAAATAGTTAACTACTGTTCATTTCCTGCACAATAGGTTTTTGACAAGCACTTTGCTAAGCTTTTCACTTGTATTTCTTCATTCACTTTCAATATTCTTATCCCACAACTTATTGATGCTGAGACTAACCCTTAAAGAAAACAAGTAATTCGTCCGAAGACATAGAATCAAAAAGGCAGAGTAGAGATTCAAAATCAGACGCATCTGACTTCAAAGCCCAGGGTCTCAGTCACTACATTTCCACTTCACATTTTGTAGTTTATTAAAGATAAATCCAGGAATTAATGGAAGAACTGCTTATAGCCTTTTAAAAAATGCAAGTATGTTGCTGATGATGTGGGCTATGCTTTCTGGGAAATAAGCAGAAATGCTTACTTAAAATTAGCTGAAAGTCTCAAATTATGTGAGCTATTGACACAAATCCAGTGGACTGTAATACAGAAAGCCTTTCTTGTCTGAAAATGTTATTGATACACTCATATTGACAAAGTACATCCATCAAAATAAATTTTCTTTCAACTTTATTGAGCCATATTTGGCAAACAACAGTAGACAGAGATTAAAATAAAAACATAAAAGAGAAAAATGGAATGTAAAAATTAGCAAAACTTTCATTTTTTGGCAGATCCTAATTCTCAATTTTTCTTTTTGCTATAGGAAAACCTGTCATCCTATTGCACTGTGGACCCAAAGAATTTATAGTGAGAAAGACCATAATATTAACTCAAATATTTCAACTAATAGGCTAAAAGAAGGGAAGGAATTCACGGAGAGAAGAATAAATCCCTCAGTCATAAAGTTATGTGATGCCAATTAAAATGTACTCCCAGGTTGCAGAGCAGCTGCCAAACTACAGTGTTTTCAGAAATTATTCTGGCGAAGGTCTAGGTGGCACAAGGGCTTTTAACATCCATCCCCAGAATATTTCATCCACAAATATAACACCATGAAAAAGCAAAGTTTTCCAAGCACAGAATTTCATTTAGCACCCTGGTAGTTCACTTAATTAGAATAAACCCAGACTTCTTTAAGCCTCTTTTGTAAGCCTAAACCTCACCACCACAAACTGACTTTTTTAGTTATGTGGTTCTTAGGAGCCTTTGGGCACATAATAGGACAGACTATAAATATAGCTATTAACACACACACACACATACGCACGCGCGCCTACATACCCACACACATTCAGTTTTTAAGAATCTAGCAATGGATATTAGTACTGTTCATGTCACTCTCTCATGATATGACTTTAAGACTTAAAGACAAATGTTAACCCTGCATGACTTAATTTCCTGTCTCCAAAATAAGAATAAAATAGTTGCTGCTTTAGCGCTATTTTTTAAAAGACTTTAAATTTTTAGAGCAGTTTTAGGTCCACGGCAAATGGAAAAAAGATACAGGAGATTTTCCATATACACCCATCCCCCCACATTACATAGCCTCCTCCATTATCAACATCTACTATTTTGTTTTCAGGATTAAATAAGATAATGTTTTCAACATGCATAGTACAGTGCTTATGTGACAAATTTAAGCAAAGAACATTTAAGCTAATTTTAGCGCAAAGAATGATAAATGGAAGTCAAAGATCCTGAGTTAGAGTCTCTTCACTGTCATCAGCTAAATTGATGACCTTAGAAAAATCTCATTACAATATTTGCCCTCAGTTTTTCTACATGTTGCATCAAAATACATTTAGGTTCTACAATTTCTTAATATTATTACAATCTTGCTATGATTAGATTTATTAAGAAATCTCAATAGCTAATATAACTAACATTAAGTAATGGAAGCTTTCCCATTAGGCTCCTTTTAATTAAATTCACATTTGAGAGAGTTCATACATAATGTGAACCTTTTATTAATTTTCTTACGAAAAGATGTCATGAATAAGTAAATTATAATGTTATAATAAATTATAATATGTTACTTTCAACATCAGAAGGCTCAGTTACTCAGCCTTCTCTGGTTTCAAGTCAAAGAAACTCAAAACAACCATCCTAATAAAAACAATTGAACTCATAAAAAGCAGGGGACAGAGATACCATTTGAGAAGTATCATTGATCAGTAATGATATAAGAAATTCATAAAAGAAATTTTCAAATGAAAGTAGGAACCCTGTGGAAAGCAATATGGAAATACCTGAAAGCGATAAAAGTAGATCTACCGTTTGATCCAGTAATCCCATTACTGGGCATCTACCCAAAAGACATTCTATAAAAAAGACATCTGCACTCGAATGCTTATAGGAGCACAATTCACAATTGCAAAGTTGTGGAAACAACCCAAGTGCCCATCAACACATGAGTGGATTAATGAAATGTGGTATATGGATACCATGGAGTACTATTCAGCTATAAGAAACAATGGTGATGTAGCACCTCTTGTATTTTCCTGGATAGAGCTAGAACACATTCTACTAAGTGAAGTATCCCAAGAATGGAAAAATAAGCACCACATGTACTCACCATCAAATTGGTTTCACTGATCAACAGCTAAATGGACATATAGGAATAACATTTATTGGGCGTCGGGCAGATGGGAGAGGAGAGGAGGGGATGGGTATATACACACATAATTAGTGGATGCCTACAGTCTGGGAGATGGACACAATTTGAAGCTCTGACTTGGGGGGAGAGAGTAGAGGGAAAGGGCAATATACATAACCTAAACATTTGTACCCCGTAATATACTGAAATTTTTTAAAAAAAAGGTTAACTGGTCATGGCCAGGACTGTCACTGAAATTTTAAGTAAGCCTAAGAGCGAAATAAGAAATGAAAATGACTTATATAATTATGGCAAGTAATAAATTTCTTTCTTGGCCTTTAGGGAAATTTTTAAGAAATTTATTCTAAACAATGTAAAAGACAGATTCTGACAGGATTAAAGTAGTATCTCACTGTGACACTATCAGGGAAACATTTCCCTGATAATTAGTAATGTTGAGCATTTTAAAATACATTTGTTGGCCATTTGTCTATCTTCTTTTGAGAAAAATCTGTTTATGTCTTTTGCCTACTTTTTGATGGGGTTACTTATTTTTCATTAAAAAAATCAAAAAACACTTTTCTTTGGCATGGATATGGTGAAAAGGGAAGGTTTATATACACCGTGGGTACGAATGTAAACTAGTACAACAGCTACGGAAAGCCGTATGGAGATTCATCAGAGAACTAAAAGTAGATCTATC
Organism: Lepilemur ruficaudatus; assembly: GCA_963574885.1. Classification (NCBI taxonomy): domain Eukaryota; kingdom Metazoa; phylum Chordata; class Mammalia; order Primates; family Lepilemuridae; genus Lepilemur; species Lepilemur ruficaudatus. Next base: position 5,021 of record CAUYRT010100435.1, on the reverse strand, counting down.
ATTCACTTCAGCAATCCCATCACTGGGTATTTATCCAAAGGAAAAGAAGTCATTTTATTAAAAACAAAAACTGCATCTGAGCATTTATTGCAGCACAATTCACAATTACAAAGATATAGAACCAAGTGCCCAATAACTGATGATTAGATAAAGAAAATGTGGAATATATATGTATATATATATACACTATGGAGTACTGCTCAGCCATAAAAAGGAAGGAATTAATGTCTTTTGTAGTAAGCTGAATGGCACTGGAGACCATCCGAAGTGAAGTATCTCAGGAATGTAAAAACTAATACCATATGCTCTTACTTATAAGTGGGAGCTAAATGAGAGAGTATATGGTCATAAAATGGTGTAATGGACATTGAAAACTAAGATGGGAAGAGGGTGGGAGGGGGTAAGGGATAAAAATCTTCCCATAGGGTATAATGTACATTATTCTAGTGACAGGTACATTAAAAGCCCTGACTTCGGCATGATATGATTTATTCATGTAACAAAAAACATTTTTATCCCATTCATTTCTTTTGGAAATAAAAGAAAAAAAAAGATAGGGGTGTCCATGGTCATAGTCGTCTCTAATTTGGCAGAATTTTTCTTCACTTGTGCTTCTGCAACACTGAATTTCAAGTATGTCTCTGTTAGATGCATACATATTTTTTTGTGTGTAGTTGAATTTACTTCTACCTATTTTTCATATTTTGATTGTAAAATGAGGTAGAAGTGAAGTCAGTTGAATTAAAGTCATCATTCTACCTAATCCTCAAATCTTCATCAGCCTTTGAGATCTAACGTAGCTCACCCCATGTTGTATGGCATGAGGGTCCATTGGACAGGTAGAGTGAGGCCTAGCTGTCCCTAACCACAGTAGTTTACATTCTCCATGCAGCACCTTTCTCAATCATTCACATCAATTTCATTATCTTGATAACATTTATCATTTTTTAAAAAACAACTTTATTGAAGTATAATTTACATTCCATGCAATTAATCCATTTTAAGTGTACCATTAAATGATTATTAGTAAATTTACCAAGTTGTACAGCTATTCACAAAAATCAGTTTTAGAGGATTTCCTTCCCCCTACTGAGACCCTTAATTCCCACCCCCAGCTACATTTCAAGCATGCCCCTCCCTCTCCTCCACAATGCTCACCACATCCCTCAGATGTGGGTCAACCCCCAAACCCCAAATCCCTGGTGAACACCACCACCATTTGAGCATCATAGTGTTAATCAGTCAGTACCAATTTGATGGCGAGTACATGTGGAGCCCATTATTCCAGTCTTGTGTCACCTCACTTCGAATAATGGGCTCAAGCTTAATCCAGGATAATATAAATGGTGCTAACTCAGTGTCATTTCTTAAAATTGAGTAGTATTCCATTGTAAACATAAACCAAATTTTAATAATCCAGTCATGAGTTGATGGGCACTTGGATTGTTTCCACGACCTAGAAATAGTGAATTGTGCTGCCATAAACATTCAGGTGCAGATGTCTTTATTATAGAATGTCTTATGATCTTTTGGGTAGATGCCTAATAATGCTATTGCTGGATCGAATGGTATTTCTATTTTTAGCTCTTTGAGGAATCTCCAAATTCTTTTCCACAGAGGTTGCACTAATTTGTAGTCCCACCAGCAGTGTAAGAGTGTTTCTGTCTCTCCACAACCTCACCAGAGTTTGTTGTTTTGGGATTTTTGAAATATTTATCATTATCTAAACATATATGATTTACTTATTCATTTATCCTCTATCTCTGCTTTTTAAAAAAGGTAAGTTCTACTAGAACAGAGACTACTATGTCTTGCTCAGTTTTATATACCTAGCTTGCAGATTTCAGTAACTGGCACAAAGCAGGTACTAACTAAGTATGTTTATGTGAATGAATAAATATAGCCACATTTATTTTCTTATTCTTGGTTAATTCCATATATTTTCAATTGTTATTTACTGCAGTGAACATTCAGGTTCAGGTGTCTTTTTGATAAAACATCTTCTTTTCCTTTGGGTAGATATCCAGTAGTGGGATTACTGGATTGAATGGCAGGAGTTATTTTTAGTTCTTTGAGGAATCTCCATACTGTTTTCCATAGAGGATGTACTAATTTATGTTCCCATCAACAGTGTGTAAGCATTCCCTTTTCACTGTATCTATTTTTTTTTTTTTTTGATAATTTCCATTCTGCCAGGGGTAGGGTGATATCTCATTGTGGTTTTAATTTGCATTTCCTGATGATTAGTGATGGTGAGTATTTTTTTACATGTTTATTGGCCATTTGTCTATCTTATTAAAAAATATGTTCACGTCTTTTGCCCACTTTTTAATGGGGTTATTTGTTTTTCTTCTTGCTGATTTGTTTTAGTTCCTCATAGATTCTGGATGTTAGTTCTTTGTCACAGGTATAGTTTGCAAATCTTTTCTCCCATTCTGTAGATTTTCTATTTTCTTTGTTGATAACTTCCTTTGCTGTGCAGAAACTTTTTAGTTTAATTAGGTCTCATTTACCTATTTGGCTGTTGCTGTATTTACTTTTTGGGTCTTTCTCATAAATTCCTTGCTTAGTCCAATGTCCAGAAGGGTTTTTTCTACATTTTCTTTAGAATTTTTATGGTTTCAGGTCTTATATTTAAGTATTTAATGCATCTTGAATTAATCTTTGTATATAGTGAGGGATAGGGGTACACTTTCCTTTTTCTATATGTGACTGTCCAATCTTCCCAGCACCATTTATTGAATAGGGTGTCTGTTCTCCAGTGTATGCTTTTTGTCTACTTTGTCTCAACAGATTGGTTGAGTCTAGTTATTTGGCTTTATTTGTGGGTTCTCCATTATGTTCAGTTGATCTATGTTTTTACTTTTATACCAATTCCATATTATTTTAGTTACTATAGCCTGGTGTAATTTGAAGTATGATAATGTGATATCTCACACTTTATTTTTTTGCTTATGTTTGCTTTGGCTATTCAGGTTCTTTTCATTTCCATGTGAACTTAAGGATTGTTTTTCTAGTTCTGTCAAAAATGACATTGGTATTTTGATGGGAATTGCATTGGATATATAAATCACTTTTGACACTGTGGACATTTCAACAATATTGATTCTTCCAATCCATGATCATAGGAAGTTGTCATTTCTTTGTGTCATCTATGATTTTTTAATCAGTGTTTTATAGTCCTCCTTGTAGAGATCTTTTTCTTCCTCAGTTAAGTATATTTCTAGGTATTTCATTTTCTTTATAACTATTGTAAATGGTATTGAGTTCTTGATTAGACACTTAGCTTGATTGTGCTTAGTATATAGGAAGGCTACTGATTTGTGTACATTAATTTTATAAACTGATGCTTGACTTTATGCCACCCAAACCCAATCCTGAAAAATGTCTATGTAGTCTAGGGAAAAGCATATTGTACCTGTATATTTATCTTACTTTAGAGGAATTCTACTCAACTTGATAAATATATTATTAAATAATATACAATGAGTTATTTATCAATACATATAAATAAAAAAATTATTTCTTACTGAAGAACTTCTTTGGGTACTTTTACTTTGGCAAATATTTCTCTTTAGGTCATAGAAAAATATAAATTGTGGGCACACATATGCAAAACAGTATTTGACCAACAGTAGAAAAATTAGATGCATTGTCATGCTCTATTTTGCTGTTTTATGTCAATATCTTCTTGTTTGCTTTAATATTCACAAATATTGACTGCTCCTGTTTTTGAAATTATTGATTTTGTGTGCTTACTACTAAGTTCTAGAATGTCTAAACTGCCTAAAATCGTTTCTGATTATCACCTATGGTTTTGGAACTGACCTTAGTGTAATTTAAATATATTTTGTTTTCTATATTATACAAGTGTCATTAATGATAAAACAACATAAGAAGAAAACATTGCATTTGATATGTCTTTATATAAACTTTTAAAATTTTAACATATTTTTAAATTTATAGAAAAATTGTAAAGGTAGTATAGAGAGTTTCCACATACTCCATGTACAGATTTCCCTATAATTAATGTCTACTATTAGCATGGTGCATTCATCACAATGGACCAACATTTATGTAGTTATTAACTAAAGTCCATACTGTATTGAGATTTCCTTAGTTTTTATCTAATGTCATTTTTCTGTACTAGGATCCCATCCAGAATATTGCATTACATTTAGTAGTATTCTATTCTTTTTTTATGTTTATTAGCATTCTTCTTTATTTTTAAATTTCAGAGTATTATGAGGGTACACATGATTTGGTTACACAAATTGCTTTTGTATCATATAAGTCAAATTTATAAGTGTGCTCATGATCCAGATAGTGTGCATTTTACCTGTTAGGTGTGAATTTACCCACCCCCCCTCCTCCTCCCACCTGCTTGATTTCCAATAAATGTTATTTCCATATGTGCATATAGGTGTTGATAGATTAGTTACAATTTCATGGTGAGTACATGTGGTGTTTGTTTTTCAATTCTTGTGACATTTCACTTAGAAGAATGATCTCCAGCTCCAGCCAGGTTAATATAAGAGATATTAGTTCACCATTGTTTTGTGGCTGAGTAATACTCCATGGTGTACATATACCACATTTTATTAATCCATTCATGTATTGATGGCCACTTGGGTTGTTTCCACATCTTTGCAATTGTGAATTGTGTTGCTATAAAAATTTGAGTGCAGGTATCTTTTGTATAGAATATTTTCTTTTCCTTTGGGTAAATACCCAGTAGTGGGATTGCTGGATCAAATGGTAGTTATACTTTTAGTTCTTTGAGGTATCTCCATATTAATTTCCATACAGGTTATACTAATTTGCAATCCCACCAGCATTGTATGAGTGTTCCTATTCTCTTCATCCATACCAACATTTGTTGTTTGGGGACTTTTTGATAAAAGGCATTCTCACTGGAGTTGATATCTCATTATGGTTTCAATTTGCATTTCCCTAATGATTAGATGTGTTGAGCATTTTTTTGTGTGCTTGTTGGCCATTAGTCTGTCTTCTCTTGAAAA
>CAUYRT010100430.1:0-10179 GCA_963574885.1 Lepilemur ruficaudatus | reverse complement strand
GAGGCAGGAGGATCGCTTGAGCCCAGGAGCTTGAGGTTGCTGTGAGCTAGGCTGACGCCAGGCACTCGATCCGGGGCAACAGAGCGAGACTCCGTCTCAAAAAAAAAAAAAAAGAATTCCTCTTGGGTCAGTAAGTCTCTTTAAAGAAATAACTGTTCAAAATTACTGTAATTACTGGCTTAAGAATTTTTTTCCTTCTAAGACATTGGGTATTTAGTTACCTGTAAGTTTCTTTTTTTCTGTCTTTTGTCCCCCTGGCTTTTCTTTAAAAAAACAAACAGAAAAAAACTCAGTACAATTATTGTCCTGCTGAACTAATGAACAATCTGTGGGCAGAGTTTGAGATTTTTTAGGAACCAATAAAGTTAAACAGGATGTATTAGAACCTCATCCTAAATTTCATGGTATATAGAACTTATAAAATTGTTATCTTTTAGAAGTATTTCAGAGAAGATAATGTCCTTGTTGTATGTGTTTGTTTTGATAGACTGTTGGTTATTTTTTCAGTAGAAGTTTTGTGGAAATTAGGATGCTCAGAGACTTTTAAGAATCGTAAGTCCTTAAAATACATTCTGGCTTTTTAGAGAAACCTTTTAGTTTTCTCCTTTGAAAGAGAGAAATATTAATAGATATGGAACAATAAGTTTTATGTAGGCTTACTTATAAAATTATAAAAATTAGTTGTACTTTTTAACTGGACATTCCCTGCTCTTCTGACAATATGCCTGTTTTTTCCAGAAAGGCTTCCAACTGGGCAGTAGTTTGTAGTAGCTATTAATAGAATTTGGGGCCATGGACTCTGGCCAACTGTGATTGTTGTATGTTGACACCGGATGCTAGGGAATTGCTTGATGGTGGTTATTGGTCATTATTCTCTGTCATTTTGTATTGTCTTGTCATTTTTAAGATGAGGAATCTGAGTTGCTTAAGTTATTATTTTCTTCAATTTCTCAGTAAACCATTTTTTTTGCTTTTGTTTTTAAAGAATTATATTCCTTGAAAAGGGGGAGTTATCGTATAACTGTGTTGTATTGGTAGTCTAGTCTGAAAGATTGGGATAATCACCACCTGAAGACTCTGCTTTCTGACAGTATTTTTTAAAAGATTTTTTAAAAAGATAATGGTATTGGAGGGGGGAAGATAATGGTATTGTGGTTACTTTTTTTTTTTAAACAGGACTTATCAGACCTCCGAAAATAATAATTAGTGTAATATCATGAAATATTCAGTAAGTACTCAGGTTTCCGTTTGTCTCATAATCATAAATGTCATAGTTTTCTAGCAGTTCATTTGAAACAGGATCTTGGGTCAATGTGTAGTTTAAGTCGCTATAATTTTTTGTTGAAGAAATGAGTTTGTCCCCCACTCTAGATTTTTTTGATTGCATACCTGTAATGTAGTTCTCTGTATTTCCTGGAAATTAGTAGTTGGATCTGGAGGCTTTCTGTACTGAGGATTTTTTGTTTTTATTTTTATTTTTTTGCAGGACTATTTCATAGGTGATATAATTTGTTCTTCCAACAAGAAGCAGATAATGTCTGGTTGACCATCTTTTTGGAATATCAGCAACCATTGATCTTAATGGCTAGATTCATTGATTCATTAGGATTATAACATAACATTCTATCATTTCTGTTTCATTTATTAGCTATAATGTTTCTTTAAAGAGATATGTTCTCTCTTATACTATTTGGCTACCCATTGGTATGACGTGGAAAAATATCCTTAGTTTTGCTCTCTTTATCAGTTTTCCATTTTTTATGTATCCGTTTTTAAAATGAATTGATCCATCATTCTCTATTTATGACCAATACGTTTTTTTTAAAGTAATAAATGAACTAATGAAGAGTTGGACATGTCCAATTGAGCAGTACAATCATTTTGCTAAATTTTATGAGTAAGCCTAAATAAAACTTGTTGTATACCTATTTTTAATCTTTGAAAGGGGAAGAATAAGAGCTTCTTCAAGTTGGTTCTTGAGTCTTTTGACATGACCTTGGTAGTCTTTGATGGTCCCTTTGCTATCTGGAATGACAAGATGTTCTAGGCTCTTCTTGTACGTTTCTTGCCCCAGAAAGCAGCCATTTTCTCCAAAGAACCCTGCCTGTGTTTGGTGGGAAATGGTGTCTAAAGACCACAATCTGGATTTCCAGGGTAAAATGTTGTGTTTTTTTGGTTTCCTGTCCTCTCTCCTTGCTTCCCGTCCCCTCCTCATTTTCTTTTCTTTCTTTCTTTCCTTTCTTCTTTTCTTTCTTTTTGTTTCTTTCTTTTTATGAGACAGAGTCTCACTCTGTTGCCCAGGCTAGAGTGCAGTGTTGTCGTCATAGCTCACTGTAGCCTCAAACTCATGGGCTCCAGCAATCCTGCATAGGCCTCCCAAGTAGCTGGGACTACAGGCATGCACCAATATGCCTGGCTGATTTCTTTTTTTTATTTTTTCCTTTTTTTGCTGTCTGTTTTTGGTAAAGATAGGGTCTTGCTCTTGCTCAGGCTGATCTCAGAACTCCTGGCCTCCCAGAGTGCTAGGATTACAGGCATGAGCCACCATGCCAGGCTGTTTTTGTTTTTGTTTTGTTTAAAGATTATTTTGACTAAGAACTAAAGGAGTGAAAGTTAGCATTCTAACTTAAGAACACCAAATTTACTGAATCCTACCTCTAAGACCCTATATGGGGGTTGGAATGATCTAGTTCTGTCATTGTCCCTGGTCTCCATAGCTACATTAAGAACCTCATCTCTTGTAGATGTATGTTTCTCTTTTGTTCGTATTTTTATTGGGAATCCACATTTACATAACACGTTGTGCCTGGCTCTCACTTCCTATCAAACGTTAGGCCAGATGGCTTTTCTCCCAGGCTGAATAGTTTCTGGTTGACCTCTGTGGCAAGATACTGGGGCTCTTGTTGGTAAAAAATAAATGTGCCTTTTCCCCCTTCTCTAAGACAGCACCCATATTATTTCTCCAGATAAGTACTTTCCCAAATTCTGCTCAGAGGGAGGATAGAAGAGTTATTAGATATTAGAGATCATTCCCTGGCTTAATTTCTCTTCCAGTTTCCCAACTAAACCAAACCAAAAGCTTTGAATGCCTAGGAATGCCTAGGACAGAGGGTCACAAACTCTTCTCTGTTTATAATGCCCTAAGGGTCTTAGTGATTTTTTTTTTTTTTGGCAACACCCTTAGGCCACGAAAATAAATACCCAACTGTTAATTTTATTAAACAGTCATGTACAAATGACTTAATAGTAGTGGTTGGTGCAGTATCTAACATGTTGGAATGTTTTCCTTGAAGCTTTAAAATATCCTGAAGTGCCCCTGGACTCCGTGGAGTTCCCTGGGGCCTCAGCACAATGGTGGGTGCTTAGGGAGACGCACCCTTCGTTTTAGGGGACAGGGTTGTAGAAATCACATAGTCGATACATATTATGTAATGTCACCTTCTCTCCATGCTGCATCAAAATCTGGGCATAAGGGGAAAAATGTTAAAATACTAACCAATAGTAACCATATATATTATGGAAATAGATTTCTTTCACATTAAACTTTATGCACATTGAACTTTTAAAAACTTTTTAATCTATGCAGCCTTGTTTTGCTAATACTAATAAAGATTTAGGTCATGCATTCTGGGTTTCTTTTTTCTTTCTTTCTTTTTTTATTTTTTTTCTTTTTTTGACAGGGTGTTTTTCTGTCACCCCAGCTAGAGTACCATGGCATCAGCCTAGCTCACAGCAACCTTGAACTCCTGGGCTCAAGCAATCCTCCTGCCTCAGCCTTCTGAGTAGCTGGGGAAAAAGGCGCACACCACCATGCCCATCTAATTTTTCTATTTATCATAGAAATGGGGTTTTGCTCTTGCTCAGACCAGTCTTGAACTCCTAGCCTGAAGCAATCCTCCTGCCTTGGCCTCCCAGAGTGCTAGGATTACAGGTGTGAGCCACCACGCCTGGCCTCATGCATTCTGTTAAATCTAAATGTAGGGAACCCGATTCCCTTGGAATTGAGGCACTTTACAAACAGATTGATATTTAACCAAAAAATGGTGTCTGAAATTCTGATTCCAGATTAAAGAATCATAGTCTTGGGTAATGTAGAAAAATTCCTATTTAGGGATATATAGGAAAAGTTTAAACCTCCTAGAGCCTATTATGCCATGTAAATCTTAATCTAGATTAACAATCTATGCAAACTTACTGTTTTGACTTTAAAAATATTTTGCTATGTGGGGCCTTTTAAAAAACACAGTTGGTGGGTTGAAAGGCAAAAAAAATTAAAAAAAAAAAAGAAACAAACAAACAAAAAACAAAGTTAAGAGAAAGGTCAGTGACCCAAGTGAAGGCCACATTATCTCACCAGCAGCCATTTCCCAACAGGTTCTCTTTGACATACTAGAGATTCATTAAGGCTGACATTGGGCTCTCAAAACCACAAAACAAGTTATTAGTTGACTAGTAGAGGGTGGGGGTGGGGTGTAATTTAGTAGTGGTCAAATTAACTTTCAAAAATTGTGTATAAAGTATTCTGTTTTTTTTCCCCCACTACTTAAAAAAAATCTGGTGGTTCATTACTTCTTAGTGTAGGTTGGATATGGTTAGAAGCAAACTTTTGTCTGGGTAACATGACTTCTGTTTATTTTCCCCCAATATAGAGAGAAAAGGGGAGGGAATGAGCTAAATTGATAGCAGGAGAGATATTTAAACTTAAGAAGTTACTTCATACTCGAGTACCTACTGTTACCAAGGTGAACATACAGTTTTCATCTTGTCAGATTCCTCAAAAAAGTCATAACTAACTTTCTGAAACGGTTTGGAAAAGGCTTTGCCTGAAAGGTAGTCACAAATCTGGCTCTTCATTTAAGATCTCTCTTAGTCTTATACATACCAGATTCCCATATATTAAAAAATCTCACAAATTGGCTGGGTGCAGTAGGTCATGCCTGTAATCCTAGCACTCTGGGAGGCTGAGGCGGGTGGATGGCTCAAGGTCAGGAGTTCAAAACCAGCCTGAGCAAGAGCGAGACCCCGTCTCTACCAAAAATAGAAAGAAATTAATTGGCCAGCTAAAACTACATAGAAAAAATTAGCCGGGCATGGTGGCGCATGCCTGTAGTCCCAGCTACTCGGGAGGCTGAGGCAGAAGGATTGCTTGAGCCCGGGAGTTTGAGGTTGCTGTGAGCCAGGCTGACGCCACGGCACTCACTCTAGCCCAGGCAGCAGAGTGAGACTCTGTCTCAAAAAAAAAAAAAAAATCTCACAAATGAAACAGCTTTCTTCGCTCTCACATGCCGAAATGAACCAGAGTATCCTAGGACAGTGAGGGGAGAGGAGAGAAGATTCCTCAAGAATTGGACTAGAAGAACTCCCTTTTTCTAGAGGGTTTGAAACTCTAGCCTATGAACATTGGCTTTGAAGCTTCTGCCTATTAAGTTCTGTGATATAAAAGGGAGAGCTTGTTAGTTATATGTCAATTTTACATAGCATTTTTTCACTTATAATTTATTAAATACTTAGTATGATACCTTTCATGCTTTTTTTTCCTTTTAATTTTGAAAGACTAAGATAAATGTGAGAAGCTGATGTAGACTTCGTAAAATCCCAAATAAGATGAGAGTCACTAGAAGACTTTCCGAGGAGCAGTGTTGCCAAAGGTCTGGCCCAGGGCAGGAATGGAGGGGATGAAGGGGGTGACTGGAGAGAGCTGTACAAGGTGCAAGTGACAGTTTGTCACTGAGAGGAGATGGGGTGACACGGTGTTTGACTGTAACTCAAAACACAAAATCACCTTACTTGCAGGGTAGGGCGGGCTACACCTTGAATGTCATCTGGCCCAGCCACCTTTTGAGGCCCTCACCTCCTGGACGTCTTAGGACCGAGTGACGGTCCACTCTCCTCCGCATTGATTATACCTCCTGCTCTGTAGCGTTTGTGTTGTGGGTTTCTCCCCAAACGCTGTGTAGTGATTGCCTCCCTCCAGGCTCTGTGCCGAGTATGTTACATAGATTAACTCACTAAGTTTCCTGTTAATCCTTGTGTTACAAAGTAGGCAGTTGAGGCACCAGGTGAGTGACTTTGAGATCACAGCTCATGTATGGCAGGAGAAGGATTAGAGCCTCAGCAGCCTGGCTCCAATCTCTTCTGAGCCCTCATCTCCTCCAGGACTGTGTCCGATTGGACTGCAGCTGGGGCTGTGTATTCTCATCACCAGTGCCTGGCTGTATGTGATCAGGATGAGGAGTGAAGCAGGTGGACACTTGTCCATTTAGGCAGCTCTTCTCGAGTACTGTCACAAACTTTAAAAGCATTGAGACTTTTTTGGTTTTGTTTGCTTGCTAGTTTGTGCTTAAAATCACCATGGAAAGGAGGCATGGATGACTTAGAGGAAAGAGGTAGAAGAAAAGGAAAGGTTTAAAAGCAAACTTTGTAACCTCCAGGGCAGCCGCCTTATCTAAAGTCCTGCTTCCTACACCCCAGTCCTTGCATTTTCCTGATATTGTCATGCACGCACACTGCCTCACATATACTTGTCTGTTGGTTCTAACATAAAAGCATCTTGGGTGAGATTGGACTAGATGTCCCTGAGATTTTCCTTGAAAGCTTTGCCTTGGCTTTAAGGTAGGTTCTGAGGTTTACAGTGACAAAATGTAACGTTAACTCTGCTCGTATTTCTTTGCTTCTGCATAATATTCTTCCATCAATAAAATGCAGCATTTTTTCTAATGTCCTTCTATTTTCTTGGTACTTCAATATCTAATATTTAAGTATTATAAATATTTAAACATGCAAATCATTTTAACTTTCAATTTGTGCTGCTATATTATTTTTGTATTTTCTTCCCAAACATTTTCTACTAGAAATTATCTCTGACCCATATAACTTTCCAGGTATTTCCTTCCAGGGCAATTTTCTAGAAAACTGCATGTGTACTTTTAAACCTTAGGAGGCTTTGGGTCTGGGGATTCCAGAGTTGCATTAGAGAGAAGGCGTCTGGAGCAGTCAGATCAACAATGCATGGTATCTGAACCCTAAAGTTCTGGAATAACATTTCATATAAATCTGGTTTTCATTGTGAACCATTTTACCTTTAATAAACACACAGAACTTCTTGTTTAATAGCACGTGAGTCCATATTGATTTTACTATAGGGACAAATAAGGCATTTAATTTTTGTTTTTTTTACACTTTAGGAAAGGTTCTGGGAATGTGCCTTAAGGAAATAATAAAAAACGTATAAGATGTTCATGCGGCGTTGTTTTTGTTTTTGTTTTTGTTTTTTTGAGACAGAGTCTCACTGAGTTGCCCTGGCTAGAGTGCCATGGTGTCAGCCTACCTCACAGCAATCTCACGCTCCTGGGCTCAAGCGATCCTTCTGCCTCAGCCTCCCAAGTAGCTGGGACTACAGGCATGCACCACCATGCCTGGCTAATTTTTATTTATATATATATTTTAGTTGGCCAATTAATTTCTTTCTATTTTTAGTAGAGACGGGGTCTCACTCTTGCTCAGGCTCGTTTTGAACTCGTGAGCACGAGTGATCCACCCGCCTTGGCCTCCCAGAGTGCTAGGATTACAAGCGTGAGCCACCGCGCCTGGCCTGCAGCATTGTTTTTTTTTTTTTTTTTTTTTTTTGAGACAGAGTCGCACTCTGCTGCCGGGGCTAGAGTGAGTGCCGTGGCGTCAGCTAGCTCACAGCAACCTCAAACTCCTGGGCTCAAGGGATCCTACTGACTCAGCCTCCCGAGTAGCTGGGACTACAGGCATGTGCCACCATGCCCTGCTAATTTTTGTATATATTTTTAGTTGGCCAATTAATTTCTTTCTAATTTTAGTAGAGACAGGGTCTCGATCTTGCTCAGGCTGGTTTCGAACTCCTGACCTTGAGCGATCCTCCTGCCTCGGCCTCCCAGAGTGCTAGGATTACAGGCGTGAGCCACGGCGCCTGGCCTTGCAGCATTGTTTTTAATAGCAAAAGTGTCTGGTCTAATTGTCTAATAATTGGAGAGTGGTTTGGGCATACCCACTTAATAAAATGCCTTTATTTCCATAAAAGTTATTATGAGTAGTGTAACAGCAGAAGAAAGGCTTGTGGTATTTTAAAAAGCAGAATAAAGTATTGTGGTGACAGCTATGAAGAAAGAAAGCTTGTAGACAAAGATTAGATTGTAATAGGAAATTAAACAGTTGATTTGTTGAGCAGTAGAAAGAGGAGATGTTTCTCCCTTTCCATTCATGCAAGGGCTGGGTAGGCTGGGACGGGTATGGGAAAGAGGAAGTGGATGAAACGGGTGTGGGAAAGGGGAAGTGGGTGAAAATGACAGTCTGAGGTCTGAGGTTCTGAGCTGTCCTTGTAGCTGTTCTTTTCTAGCTCAAGTCATGAGGCTGCAGCTGAGTGGGGATTGGAGCCCCTTTGCCATGGTTGCCATGGTGTGTAGTCACGAAGGAGATGTGTACAGTAGGTGGCGCAGCAGGTTCAGGCTTGGGGGACACGTTACCATGGTGATAGCTCACTGCTAGGTCCTGCTGTTTTCTCAGTACTTTAATATCTGATATTTATCTAAGTATTATAAATATTGAACACAGAACCATTTTAATTTTCAATTTGTGCTGCTATATATTATTTTGGTATTTTCTTCCTAAGTATTTCACCAGTGAGAATTTTTAGATGCAATTTGAAAGATTTGAGGTATGGATTCTATATTATGAATATATAATCTATCAAAGAATTTGGATAACTTCTCTGCTGAGAATTAAGGGAAGTAATGGCTTCTTCCTATAAAATCAGATGAGGATAACTTAACCTGTTTTGCAGTGAATTGAGTGTAAGATCAACTTCTATCTTATTTGTCTTTGGCAATGATTCCTTTACTATAGGTGGGGGAAAAGCATCTCATTAGAATCCCCCCAAATTTATACTCTCCTCCCCTAAATATTAGATTCATTGAATACTGGGTGCCATCAGTTGTTAATAGCACTGTTAATAGCAGTTGTTACTATCTTGTAAGGTGCTGTCAATTATAAGGCACAGCCTAAATCTAGAGATGTTAAAATGCACAAAAATGTATACCTTGAGGGGGAAATATATATATATTATATAAAATACATATATATTATGTGTTTACTGATAGTACCTATTATAGGTGGAGGCATTCAAAAAGTTTGAGGACAATTATTTTAGATGTCTTTAAAGATAAGCCCAGATTTTAAATTTGTGATGATTCTATCGCAAATTCCCAAATGGTTATTTTTTCAGTTAATCATGGAGATTTGCAACTATGTCCCCTTTCCTGTTTGGCCTGAGTAAAGGAAGCTCACATATAAATAGGCAAATGTGTTATGACCAATTTAAGACAAACATTTAATGTAAAAATTGCATGTTTTAAACAAGATGTATTATAGGCCATTAGGGATGTATGTAGCAAGTGGTGAAAAAGAGAAAACAAATATTTTGGCTACTTGGGATTAATTTAAATGGACCTTTGGAAGATTTAAGTGCCTCTAAATGATGAGATTTTTGGGGGGGGTTATGTACTTTTTCATTTTACATTGTCCTGTTTTCCAAGGTCAGAATTCAGGGTAGTGCTTAGTTTAGGCAAAGTCAGACCTTTTCTATGAAGGGCCAGTTAGTAAGTGTTTCAGGCTTCTTGTGTCATAATGGTCTCTGTCATAACCATTCAGTTCTGCTATTGGAGTTCTCAAAAGCAGCTGTAGAGGCATGTAAATGAGTGTGGACATGTCCTGGTAAAACTGTATTTATGGATGGTGAAATCTGAATTTCATGTACCTTTCATATGTCTCAAAACATTTTTGTTTTGTTTTTTTCCAACCATTAAATAATATAAAAAACGGCTCTGAGCTCAGACCATACAAAAAATGGCTGGCAGGCCCTATTTGGCCTATGTATAATAATTTACTAACTCCAGCCTTAGTGGAATTTAGGCAGAGTTTTCTAGGCAATGGTAGGACAATGATTTAAACTGTTCCAGAGAATTTAGTAGCCTTAGCTTTTGGCCTGGATAGATCTGATTTTTTTAAAATTTTATTTCAGCATATTACAGGGATACAAATGTCTAGGTTACCTGTATTGCCTTTGCCCCACCGAAGTCAGACGGGTAGATCTGAATTGAGCTTTCCCCTCCTGCAAGGGGATTAGCAAACAGTGGCACCTAGTCTTTGGGTTTTTTA
>CAUYRT010100429.1:0-28087 GCA_963574885.1 Lepilemur ruficaudatus | reverse complement strand
ATTTATGTTTTACTATTTCTGCTCTAGTACTATGTTATTTTAATTACTAAAACTTTGTAATATGCTTTACCTACATAAAAATTTCACCTTCTATTTGGGGTAAAATACCCCAAAGTAAAAAGGGAAGCTGGAAAAAATATTTGCAACACACAGAGGTCTTATAAATGCATAAGAAAATACAAACCATCAATAGAAAAATGGTTAAAAAGCAATGAACAGGCAATTCACAGAAATACAATCAGCCAATAGACTTTAAAGGCCATCCCATGCACTAATAATCAAAAAAATACAAATTTAAAATAAAGAGACACCATTTTTACTAGAATACTCCATACCAGCAACAGAGGAAAAAGGGGCGTGTTCATAAGGACACCTATGAACTACCACCTGCCTGAAGAGTGATTTGGCAATGTATCACATTTGGCAAACACATCTGTGGGAAGACCCTGGATCCAGAAATTCCAATGCTAAGAATGTATCCTACTAAAATATTAGCATGAGTGCACAAAAATCATACATACAGGCTGGGCGCGGTGGCTCACACCTGTAATCCTAGCACTCTGGGAGGCCGAGGCTGGTGGATCGCTCAAGGTCAGGAGTTCGAAACCAGCCTGAGCAAGAGTGAGACTCCGTCTCTACTATAAATAGAAAGAAATTAATTGGCCAACTAAAGACATATATAGGGAAAAAAAAATTGAGCCAGGCATGGTGGCGCATGCCTGTAGTCCCAGCTACTCGGGAGGCTGAGGCAGAAGGATTGCTTGAGCCCAGGAGTTTGAGGTTGCTGTGAGCTAGGCTGATGCCACAGCACTCACTCTAGCTTGGGCAACAGAGTGAGACTCTGTCTCAAAAAAAAAAAAGAAAGAAAAAGAATTGGAGGCCAGCTACGGTGGCTCACACCTGTAATCCCAGCACTCTGGGAGGCCGAGGTAGGTGGATACTTTGAGCTCAGGAGTTCGAGACCAGCCTGAGCAAGAGTGAGACCCCCGTCTCTACTAAAAATAGAAAGAAATTAGCTGGACAACTAAAAATATATAGAAAAAATTAGCCAGGCATGATGGCACATGCCTGTAGTCCCAGCTACTCGAGAGGCTGAGGCAGGAGGATCACTTGAGCCTAGGAGTTTGAGGTTGCTGTGAGCTAGGCTGACACCAGGGCACTCTTAGCCCAGGCAACAAGTGAGACTCTGTCTCAACAAAAAAACAAAAGACCAGGTGTAGTGACACTGGCCCTCTGCCCTCAGGCCCTGGGGCCCCCAGCTCTCCTCAGCCCCACCTGGCTGGCCGCACCCATTGCTTACAGCTGCCTGGCCCTGGGAGTGTGTGGGCACGTGAGCCCTGAATCCTACGCTGTGAGGTCGCTGACACCTGCCCGTTGCACAGACACGCCGTAGGTACACACAGCACAAGAGGGAAACCAGGTGCCCACACGGGGACAGAGACCACCAGGCGACCCCCGTTCCTTCCGAGGGGACCCCGGGCAGGAGCCCAGGAGAGGGCTCTTGGTGGAACTGGGACTCCACCCAACACCAAGCTGCCTCCAACGCGCCGGTCCCTTCGTCCCAGGAGGACTCTCCGTTTCCCGGGTGCTCCCGGCGCCTGTGAAGAGACGAGTCTGTGGTTGGATTTTTTTAATGGACTCAAATAAAATTTTGCAGGACTGGTCCCAAAGCCCAACATCAGACCCACAGAATGTGAGGATGAAATGTTCATTTCAACTTTTAAAAATAAGTTTCCGTCCTCTTTGCAAGGGCAAGGAAATCCAAACTCAAGGGGTGGTTGCAGATGGGACCTCCTCAGACCCCAGGCCCCGGCCGGTGAGACGCTCCTGCCTGTATGGGGCCCAGGCCTCTTCGTGCCATGCGGGCACCACGGCCCGATGACTGTCTTGGTCTGGTCCCAGGGGGGAAGCATCCACTAACCTCCTCCCCTGGACAAATAAACTAGCCCCTGTCCTCAAGGACAGCCAGGTGTCCTGTCCTGAGATGGAGCTGACGCCCTGCCCCCCACAGCCCATCGCCTGGCGCTCGCCCCGAGAGCCTCAACTTCCTCCCAACCCGCCCCGAGGGTCAGAGCTGGCACGTGGACACCGTCCCGGCTCTAGACCCCGGCCCCGGGTCACGGGGAAATAAGAAACCCTGGAAGGCTCCCAGGCCGACCTTCACTTACGCCAGGAAGAGCCGCGATTCCGCTCTCTCCCCACCTGGCAGACCTCACCTTATTAACAAGACGACTGCTGGGGGTGTGAGGCCTTTTGTACTGCGCAGGCGGCTTGTTTTCATTTATTTTTTAATCGTGGGAACTCCAGAGTGGCCGCGACGCTGCTCAGTCACTGTGTCTGGTGGCACCTCTGCATTCTGTCCCCGTCCCAGCCCCAGGGGGATCAGGAGCCTCCGAGCCGGTGGGAACCTCCCCGGGGTGCCCTTCTCAGGAGGCCCGTGTGCGGAGGCTCAGCCCCCACGCGTTTCATTCCACCCAGTGACCCGCAAGTCCCCTGCTGTCTCGGGGTCCTTCTGGGGGCTGCAATGGTCTCTGTCACAAAAGTGCTCCCGGCAGGGGTCCCCCAGGGAGGGATGTCCTACAGGTAATCATTGTCCGCGGATTATCCACGTAGGGCCGGACTCCCCAGCCCTCGGAAGCAATGACAAACGGCTCTTACAGGGTTGCCCAGGTCAGGGCGAAAATGGGATTTGATTGACACGGATTCTATTGACCCACGGTTTTTAAGGAAAACAGTTGCCAAGGAGAAGAGGCAGCCACGCTCCACCGCGGGGACGAGAGCCGGCTCAGTCGCTGTGGCGGAGCGCCCCCTGCTGCCCTCCCGCCCTGCAGGCCGCGGCGGCCGGCGCAGAACAAGGCTCCGGAGTGCGGTGGGAGGGCCAGGTCCAGCCAGCCTCCGCCACCCGCAGCTCCCCAGTGCTGCACGCAGAGGGCACGGTGACAGTTTTTTAGTTTTTTTTATTTTTTTATTTTTATTTTATTCATTTATTTTTTTTTTTTTTTGAGACAGAGTCTCACTCTGTTGCCCGGGCTAGAGTACCGTGGCATCAGCCTCACTCACAGCAGCCTCATACTCCTGGGCTCAAGCGATCCTCCTGCCTCAGCCTCCCGAGTAGCTGGGACTACAGGCATGCGCCACGATGCCTGGCTAATTTTTTCTATATATTTTTAGCTGTCCAACTAATTTCTTTCTATTTTTAGTAGACACAGGGTCTCGCTCTTGCTCAGGCTGGTCTCGAACTCCTGACCTTGAGTGATCCACCCGCCTCAGCCTCCCAGAGTGCTGGGATTATAGGCGTGAGCCACCGCGCCCGGCCTGTAATTCCTTTTTTTGCTCTGGATTGTTCCACTGAAGACACAAACTACACGCATTATTTTAACAGAAAATTTCATGTAAAGAATTATGAGCTATTCCTGAAGAACTGCAGGGGCAACTTCAGGAAGCAGCAGGGAGGGCAGAGGGAGGAGGTTGGGGGACATCAGAGGCCCCCCAGGGCTGCGCCTCGGGCCTCTGCAAGGCGCCCAGTGAAGCATCGAGGGCGCGGCGGGGCTGGCGCGGGGGTCACTGGGGAACGTTGCCAGTCAAACTGCTGCCACCAAACCAACGGCCCCCGACAACTGGTTTTGAAATTGGCTTCAGCCAAAAGTAAGCTAAAAATCATACAGTAACTTCGTTTTGTTTTTAATTTTTCATGCTTTATTTTCCTCCAACACCACCATCTCAGTGTGCAAAAGTACGTTCCAAACTACCGATGTGATTCGACACAACCCCAAGTCAGTCTGAGGACTACTAGTCTCAACATCCCCGGTCACGTCTGCAGTAAACCAGGCTGGATTTTTCCTCTGAGATGTCGGGTCTGGAAACAATCCTCGGCCTTTGTTCCCAGCAGGCCTTGGACGTGACCTCCAATGATCCATTACCTTGTTGTTCAGGAGAAAAGGCAATTTCCCTCTCACTGGAACAGTTCATTTTGTCACGGAGGCACAGAGACGGGAAAATTGAATCAAGCTAACATGTGCTTCATCTGCTAGAGCCATCTACGAACATCTGACACGTGACAGCCCAGGAAGAAATGAGGCTTTCAGTAAGTACACGGCACCGATTTCACCCCACACCCCTGAAGACCTTTGTCTCCTTCCGAATCCTCCCAAAGGGCACTGGCTGCCAATATTTAAACATATTAGTATCTTTAAATGTTGTTTTTTTTTTTTTTTTTTGAGACAGCGTCTCACTCCGTTGTCCGGGCTAGAGTGCCGTGGCATCAGCTTCGCTCACAGCAACCTCACACTCCTGGGCTCATGCAATCCTCCTGCCTCAGCCTCCCGAGTAGCTGGGACTAAGGCATGTGCCACCATGTCCGGCTAATTTTTTCTATATATTTTCAGTTGGCCAATTAATTTCTTTCTTTCTATTTATAGTAGAGACGGGGTCTTGCTCTTGCTCAGGCTGGTCTCCAACTCCTGACCTTGAGCGATCCTCCCGCCTCGGTCTCCCAGAGTGCTAGGATTACAGGCGTGAGCCACCGCGCCTGGCCTTTAAGTGAGTTTTTAAGGCCACGAAAGCTGTGGTTGTTTGACAACCCTAGAAGATAAGTACTTTGTGTTTCCCTGGACAGCGAATGGGCTTCTACTGGGGCCCTGCTGGCTTGGAAATCCTAGAACAGGTCTGCAAAGGGACTTCCAGGTCAACAAGCACAAGTCACATGTGCTATGGTGACGTCTCGGCACACTGCACTTCAGACCTCGGAGTCTGGCACTTCTGACCCAGGGTGGGCCCAGCCAGGGGGTCAGCACCCGGACGGTCACCCTCGCCGAGGTCCCACCACGCAGGCCGACCCATGCCCCTGCCTGCCGCCCTCTGGAACTTCCCCCTTTCTCCAAGCCAGGGCCCCGTTTCCTCGGTTTAGGAACTTGCTGTCTTGTTCAAAGGATACAAGTCCAAAAGTGATGACCACATGTCGCCTTGAATTTATCCAACTGCTCAAATGTTTCAAAAACAAACAAACAGGGCCACACACATCGCATCTGAGCACACCCCGCTGGGTGAGACCAGACACCTCCTCAGAGGGCTGGGGCCGCACCTAGACCCCGTGCCACGTCACCCCTCGGCACCACACCCCCTGAAACTGACCGTAACAAAGCAGTAAACCAGAACCAAGCAAGCGTTGTGTGATGTTGCCTAGTACTCACCCTGGCGACGTCGCAACCTGCAAAACCAACTGGGAAATCCACGCTGGACTTGTCAGCGCCCTTGGGGGGTGGGTTTTCTAATCGTTTAGGAACTGTTCCTGTACCTCTGTCCTTTCCACGAAGACTTGCCTCTGTATTAACCGACGAGTGAGTTTGTTGTGTTCACTAGAATAGCAACTAAGGGGCCGATCACGGCTCGTGGGGAGAAAAACCCCGGCGACTGCACAGGCGCCGCCGCTGGCTGTGACAGAGCAAGTCCCAGAGCGCGACTGCCGCAGCGCGGGACGCCCGAGCCCTGCACCCCCGTGGCTCTGCTGTCACCGGGCGCCAGGAGACTCCACCCGGAGCGGAGGTCTCCAGGCCCTCTCCCCAAACCTCCACACCTCTCCATCTCCATTGAATCTGTTTTTTAAACTCGTGGAGGAATGTGAGTTTAGATTTACTGAAGAAATTCCTAATAAGTCATTTAGGTGATAGACTCTTTCTTTAAAAATCGTAAACAAATTATTGAATGTGCATGTGAAGATTGTGATTTGAAAGGAAATTCACTGCAGAATACAGGAATAAGAGAATAAAATTAATGTATGGAGAGCAACCTCCATGAAATTAATTTTCTCCAGAACTACCTTATTTTTCTTTGCTTAAAATTCTGATTTTTGAATACCACTTTCCAACACAGAATTCAGTAAGGTGTTAACGAATTAAAGAAATTCTACTTAAAGCTTGGCACAGTGGCTCACACATGTAATCCCAGCACTTTTGGAGGCTGAGGCAGGAGAATTGCTTGAGGACAGGAGTTGTAGACCAGCCTGGGCAACATAGTGAGACCCCCATCTCAAGAAAGAAAAAGCAAGGAAGAAAGGAAAGAAGGAGGGAGGGAGGGAGGGAGGGAGGAAGGAATTCCACTTAAGAAAAACTCTGAAAGAGGATTAAGAAAAGTATGGAAGATAGATAACTCAGAATATGGTGGTGGGAGGATTTGCCCCTACCAATAAATGTTCATGAGAACATGTCAATTTGGCATAAGAATTCAAGTAACTTTGAGATACATCCCAAATTTGTTGAATTAGCAAGAATTTAGGTTGGGTTCCTTATTATATGGTACTGACACTTGAGCCATGAAGCTTGTAATAATGAAAAAAAATTATCAGAAACATCTAAAATCACTCACTCACGTTATTATACATAACAACAGCCACACATAAGAGTAATTTTCTTAGTGTAACAATTTATTAATGGATATGCAATAAAATATCTTTCCAAAAATCTTTCCAGACATGGCAAGGCAGAAAGTAAACGCTTCTTTTTTGCTTCTCTGGAAATTTCTTTAACGTAAACACGAAATACTTGAAGAAATGATAAAGTAACAAATGAATCTGTAAATATATTTTTAAAAATCTGATTTCAAAGAGTAGGTACATGCAGCTCGGACATACAAACGTGTCATTTGATAACTGACTTAAATATCTAAATATAATCAAAGAACATTTCCACAACTTCAACTGTAAAAACACAAATTCAGTAAGTACTTCAAATCTAGGAAGAACAACCTGAAAAAACACAACGAGAAGTATTTTAAGAGGCGAGGACTAAGAAGATTAAGCCTGAAGTGGGACATAAACACGGACAGGTTCCCGGGAGCAGAGGCCCTGCAGGTGTACATGATTATGCAAACAGGTGTGTAGAGGTCGTATCAGCACAAGCATGATCTCTGGATACCTAAATACCCTTCAAGACAAGTTATACCTTCAGCTTAACCACGTATCAGTGAGCATACACTACTGGCAGGCTATTTAAAAGCCAAAAAAAAGAAAATATATATGTGTGTATATATATATATATATATATATATACACACACACATATATCTCCAGAACACTCCTATAGTAATTCTGAGTACACAGTGAGGAACGGCAAGTCATGAAATGCTACCTGCTAACAGACTCGGGTCTAAGCTAAGCAGATGGATGGGTAAGTTATGAACAAGTGAAATCCATAATTGTATTAAATAAGGAACACAGTTTCTCAACTGTCCAACAGTGCCCAGACTTACTGTTTGAATCAAGCATAGATACGTTAGTTTGAAGCCAAACAGCGTTAAACACAGGCACATGCTGATACAGTCACACACAGGAGGGGCAAGAGGTACGCTGCGGGCACCCTTCACACGTCCATCCAGAATCTGACCAGTTACTGTCTTAACAGGTGTGCATTCTCCAGTTCACTCGTACTATAAGCTAAAAACAAATCCTACTATATCCTAAAAACACTAATGAGCAATAAAAATGTTTATCATAGATCCTTATAAACTTTGGGAATTTTAAAGTTCGGCAAAATATTAGGCACTTAACAAGAACATTTAAGTGATCTGTACAATAGTTTAAATTTACAAGAATTGCTTAATGTCTAGGAACAATTTCCTCGAGTTTAGAGAACACTAGATCTCGGTTTCGTCGCATCTTAACTTCAGACCTTGTTAACGTGAGCGGGAAACACAAGCCCCGCGGTCAGGGACAGCGGAGAGGCCGTCCTTACAGCGCAGCCGCTGGTTATTTATCACCCTGGGCCGGCGAGCAGGCAGCGACGCAGCTGAATGACCCAGCGGCAGCTCCGACCTCACCTACCGCGTCACAGGAGGCACTTGAGAGGGTGTGGGTGCGGCTTGGCGGCCGCGTTTCCTGTGACAACGGCAAACTTCGCAACCAACTGCGCAAAGGCGGTCCTGATATCGTGAAGCTTCCCGTTTCATCCAAAAGGCGATGTTTAGTGTATAAAATGGGCTAAATTAAGATGTCAATATATTAAACAATTTATAAACATTTAAAATTACAGATATCTCACAAAACAGCTCTGTGATAAAAATTGCTTCTTCAAACAATAAGTGAACACAAAATAAACGCAGCACAAAAAGTCTCCTAATTAGCATACATTAGCTGGGAGAGGACGGGAAGGAAAGTCTCAGACTTGAAATCTAACAGCGTCACAACATAAATGTATTCCTAATTAAACTTCACATGCATTTTTAACACTGAAATATTTTTAAAAATTGAAATTTTCAATAATTTCTTATTTCAAGGCCATGGAAACAAGTTTCACACTGCTAACGTTCTGTGGTGTGTCACGTAGAGCCCGAGGACATTTGCGTCCACCCCTCACATCCACTCTGCCCAGGGCTTCCCTGGACAGGACATTCTGCTGCGCTTTCTCCCCGAACCCACTGATTAAAAAGTCACACCCAACGCCCCGCCACAGTGTCTGAGAGGCGTCCCTTAAACGACAGGACGTTTATTTTGCTGCAGATGTGGTCTGAATCTCCAAGGATAAACCGCTCTCGGGATGAGGTTGCTATGACAATGTTGTTGCTAGGATAATTCCGACGATCACAAGCAATATAACTACACAAACAATAATGAACATCATTTTCTGCAAGATAAAGAAAAACATTAATTTTCAATGTATCAAAGAAATCAACAATGCCGTCTGCTAACAAATCCCCCTGGAATTGGGATACTTTAAAATGTACATCCATTACCAAGAAAGAACCTCTCAAGGTCACAGAAAAGGGAGGCGAATGGAAAACTCCAAAGGCAAAGGTTAAGTTCTAGACATGTGCATATTAAATTAAATTAATTTAACAAATTAAAATACGTGTCATTAAAACAACTATTTGCTCCTAGAAGGAAAAGGCACCATGTGGGCTTGTAATAAACACTTTCTTTTGACCATAATAAATTCCAGACCTGCTCTAAATTGGATGCACTGTATATCTTTTTAAAACTTTAAATGAAACCATTTCTCACTGGCTGAAGAAGTCCTATCTACCCATTTCTTTACATTTGAGCAAGACGAACACGTATAACAAGCCAACAAGACATTAGCGCAGTGTTCCTTGCGTTCATAGCCTAGAGGCAGGGCAAATATAGTATTTAAGTTTTTTGTTTTTTTAATTAACAACCATCCTCACACAATTGAAAGTCAGATCACCTTTGGCGTAAGAAACGTGGCCTCCAGGCAGCTTGTCTGAGGGAGAGGGGAAGGAAGACACAGAAATGAGGGGCACGTCATGCTGTTCTCTCCGGAAAAGCAAAGATTCTTCATTTCAAATTGCAGTTACCAACCGCACGCCAAATTTTTATCTGCGAAATCACGTCTGCTGCACCTGGACAGCTCTAAACCAGCATCAGCGCGCCGCGCTCGACTGACCAGGGCGTGATGTACAGAGGGGACCTGGCCAGGCCCCTCGCTGAACTTCCCGCCACTTTCCAGAACCTGCGGGGGGAGCTGCCTTCGGGACATTCCTCTCCTTCAAATTTCACTCTCCTTGAATACTTCCTGGAAAGCCCGGCCACTCCCGTGTCCTGTTTGCATGTCTCCCTGGGAAACTTTCTTAGCACCCTCCAGAGGGACACTTCTCCTCTGGCCTCCGCTGCCTCCCGTGAGGCCACCGCGGTGCCCTGGCTCTGCTGCTCTGCACCTGTGCTCTGGTCACGTCTGCAGCGTCTGCCACACCACGTGTGTCCTCTCCTGCCCCCTCTGGCTTTCAGAACGGTGCTGGCTACATGGCATTCAGAGTGCTGGAATCCAGGTGGCATCCAGTCTCCTGGTGACAGCTCCGACCAAAGGCTTGGGCTCTCCTTAGTGGAGAGAGGACAGCCCGGGAGTCAATCCAGCTTTGAGTGTGAGTCGTGGGTCTGCCACCGCTGTCTACAAACCTCCGCCTGTCTCCTTACATATGAAACGGGGCACCCCCCACACTGCAGGGCGGTGGGGATCAGGGTCACCTCTACAAAGCAGCCCCGCACCGACAGGGCAGGCAGGCAGGGCACAGTGCCTGGCCTAGAGGAAGGCAATTTGCTAACGGGTGAAGGAACACACTAAAGTTTTAAAAGCATAAAGACATTAGTCGCAGCCTTCGTATACAAAAGGGACTGCTGGGGTGCCGCTGGATCTGTGTTTCACGAGTGAGGATGGGTCTGTGCTCAGGCTTGTTTGCAGGTGCGGGAGGAATGGCGCCGGGCACGGGCTCGGCCTGCTCTCCAGGGCTCAGACGGGAGCCTCCTGTCAGGCAACGCCAGAGCCAAGCAGCACCCGTGAGAAGCAGCGCGCTCGCTCCACCGCGGCCACACGGAAACCGTGATTTCATCTTCAATGGAACCACACTAAACTAACCACATGGCCGCTAGGAAAACTAAGAAGACGCATATTTGAGAAAGAATTACGAAAAGACTGCAAAGCACCACTGCATCAGTGAAGAATCACGTATGCCCTTTTCTTCAGCAGAGCTAAGAGGAAAGACTGAGGAAAGGCACACAGCCATCCTGCCGAACTGGGACAGAGAGCTCAGGGTCCCTCCTGCCTTCTCAAGACAGGAACATCGCAAACACGACCTCCCCGAGCTCCGCACCACCATCCTCTCAAGTGTCACTGTGCAGCCTGCACAGACGTCACAGCTGCTTCTTGCCTGGCAGCTGGCAGGTGTCACAGAAATGACCTTGGAGACTGGAGAGCAGTCACGGCACCCGCCCTGCAGGTCCCCTTCCTGCCTCACGACCTCTGTGGTCACCACCACACACCAGGACCAACTCGGCAGGACGGACCGTCCCAGTATGGACGCCCCGGGGCACATCACAGGCTTCTCACCACAACAGCTCCGCCAACAGACATTTGCAAAGAAATAACTGGAGCGTCGAAATTCAATCTGCCAGGCAGCATCCTAACTCAAGGGTTAATGCAAGAAGGAAGACTCCCCCCCACCAAAAAAAAATGATCCTTGAAATAAATTGAGTATCTTTTATTTGGCACCCTTTAATTAAGAATTAACAGGCATGCTAACAAAATAAATAGTTTCTGTTTTAATAAGAAAATATTTTTAAACAAAATAGAAGCTGTCAGAACAGGAAAGTTCAGGGTGGCTCACACCTGTGACCCCAGAACTTTGGGAGGCCACAGTGGGAGGATCGATCGAGCTGGGGAGTTCGAGACCAGCCTGAGCAACAGAGGAAGACTCTGTCTCAAAAAAAAAAAAAAAAAGTTCAACAAAGTTTTTTCATTTTAGTCAATGTTTTTCTGAGTTTTAGATCCATTCTCTCAATTCCATAGTAAAAGAAGTTGGTATATTTTACAAAGCAAAGCATTAATAACTTTCAGCTGCAATTATTCTAAGAGTTAAAACTGAGACACAAAACATGACAGGTTAGTTTCCAGTTGAGAATTAACCGTCACTGACGGGGCTGCGGCACTGGGTGACGGGTGCGGAGGGAAACACTCTGCCCAGACTGGACACGGACCAGAGAGGCCTCAGAGCTGCTGCTGGCCACTGTCACCCTGAAGTGGTGCAAGTAACGTCGTATTATTTCTAAGTCTATTAAAATCGGGCAAGCACTATCATTGGTTAATTGTGAAAATGCGTAAGGAAAGGAGTTAACAGGTTACGCACTGCGCCCCGGCAGGCGGCACGCACACCGACGCCCTCCACACCATCGCTGCCACTGACAAACCGATAATTAGGGCAATCACGACAACCAGAACCACGGACACAGCCACAATGACCCACTTCTTCTGTCAAAGGAAAGCAAACTGGCTATGTCACGGTGATGTCACAGTGCCACGTTAGAAGACAGCCTTCATTCAAAATAAAACGACCCACAAGAACTCCAAGTCACAGGACTTCTGCCTAACCCTGTTTGGCGTTTTCTGTTCTCAGAGTGACTTTTATCCTAATGAAGTCAGATTCCTCGAAGAGAAACAGCTACCTGACTCTTGGGGTGTTAGCTTTCATCCGGCAGAGCAGCGTGATCACACGGTTCCGGTGCCTTCTGAGGGACTGAGACACAGTTAATTTTTCACACACAGGGAACTTGCCATCCGGTGCATGCCCTCGAGGCTCCTGACCTGCCACGTGGAGAACCCTTCCCACTGGGGCTGCTGGCCCCCGAGGCCACGCGCAGCTGCCCTGGGAGTGAGCGCGGGGTGCCAGGGTGGGGGTGACCCACTGTGGGGCAGACGTGGCAGGAGCGCAGACGGCAGCAGGGCCGCACTCGGGCCAGCCTGAGTTCTCAGGCAGTTACTCAGACAGACAGGGACAGCGGTTGAGGCAGACGTCACACCCTGGACCAGTTCAGAGTCTGGCAACCTGCAGACCCGGCGCCCTGCGACCAGCTGCCTCATCCGCGCGTGAGGATGAAAAGGTGTCAGACCCACCATCTTTCTTCTTCTTAAAGCCAGTGAATTTTCACTGACGTTCTCTCTGGACTGACGTGCTCCGGTCACGGAGAAAAGGGAGGGAGTGGCCTTTCGTGGTGAAGGTCAGCTCCGCGCCTGGACTGAGCTCAGCACTTTATGTAAGTATCTATCACCTACATTTACATTCAGGGTCAATATTTTAAGACGCAATCACACAAGATAATGTGAGAAACGATGACTCGTGTTTCAGTGATCGCATTTGGACGTGCCCAAGGCGGGGCCGTGTGCTCTGCGGGCTGACGCCACAGCCAACGCGCGTCCTGGTCCGGCGTGCCCACGGCCGGCTGTCTGCATGCGCACGGTCTCACTGCTTTCTCCTCGCACCGTGAACCTCTCTCCTGCAGGCCTCACGTGGAAACACCCCCAGCCGGCACTGAGCCCAGCCTGTCTTCAGCCAGGAGCGACGACAGGCACCCTCGCAGCGGCCTGGTGCGTGTCCGCCCCGCACACCAGAGGGAGGACGAGGGACCGGCGGGCGGGGGACACAGCCAGACTCCCGGAGAGTTTCCCAGCCCCTCAGAACGTAACCTGTGGTTCACAGTTTTCTTGGGAGAACCTCCACTCATGCCCCACACCTCGGAATCAGACCAAGGGAAGCTCGCTTTCCAGCCCGGCGCCCTCGCGTCCCTGCGCATCCAGGAAAGGAGGCGACGCGGGGAAGGCCCATCGCTTGAGTGTCAGAGGCAAAGAATAAAACGCCTCAGTTAGTAACGTGCGTTTTAAATTGTGGCCCAAGTAACAAAACAAACAAAAAATCACACGAGATTCCCTTAACCCTTCTGCATGCAAAGTACGTGGGCCTGAAGCAAGACTCGTTCTTTTGAGAGTTTCTTTAAGCGGGTGCCACACGAGATGTTGGGGCCACACTCTCAAACCATTCTCTTCTTTCCTCCAAACCAAAGAATTAGCAAATGACCTAAGTAAAAATCAATGTTCGCTGCATAAAACGTGTAACCGACAATTCTTAGGAGAATTTACAATCCCATCAGTTTTGTAACTACCTCCCATAATGACCCAAGAAACAGAACTCTAAAATTCAAACTCCTCCCACCTAGAAAAGGGAAACAGCAGTGACCGTGGAGAGTTTTAATTACTCAGAACACAGAACAGCTTATACTCAGCATAATTTATCTCATACACTTTTAGAATTTTTAGCAAAAAGAATTATTTCAGTTTTAAAACAAAACATTTATTTAAGGAATTCTTACTTCTTGAAATACCTTTTAGGCAGGCTTACATTAATGTATCACAACTGGAAACCAAATGGAAAGAAAAATACACTTTAACTTTTTAGAGCCAAACTCACCCTTCTCGCTTTGCTGCGATATTTAACAGCTTTCTTAGTTTCCTCTTTGGCGTGTTCTACATAGTCCGTGGCATTCATCACGTTTTTTTCTATGTTGTTGATCATTTCACCCTTAAAACGAAAAGTTTCAAACTTAGAAAACATTTTAAATGACTTAACTGTGTGTCTTAAGACGACCATATGACGAAGTGTCTGTGTAAACACAATGTGCATGCAACGGATGCTGAATTCTTTTCGCATTTACAGAAAGGTGAACAATGAGACCATTTACAAATGTGCCAGATGTCAAAGCCATCCGTATCTATATTTCTAAAAGAACTAAAGGGAACGGGCACAGACTTTGGTAAAGGCAGATGGAGCCAATTCCGGGATGTGCTTTACAGGAACTCGTCCTGCAGGGGCACGATGGAGGAGGCAGCCAGCTCCGGGCGAAGCCGGCGTTTACTGATATGAGAGACAGACACAACACACAGACTGACTTCCGACAGGTGGGAAACTTACTCATTAAAGTATCAGTAAACTAAGGGCAGCTTGCGTGTGACACTGAGCTGACAAGGAGCAGAAACGCAGGCGGAAGTGGCCACGGTGAGGCGCGGGAGGCACGGTACCTGGTCCCCTGTCCCCGGCAGACAGAGCCTGAGCAGTGCGCGGCAGGGAGTGGAGAGTGACGGACAGTTAACGCTCTCGCTCACAGTTCAGGCCCACTGGTAAGCTGCGACTGCACACGTTATGAATTATACGAGTCAGGCCTACTGGTAAGCTGAGACTGCACACGTTCTGAATTATACGAGTCAGGCCTACTGGTAAGCTGTGACTGCACACGTCCTGAATTATACAAGCCAGGCCCACTGGTAAGCTGTGACTACACACGTTATGAATTATACGAGTCAGGCCCACTGGTAAGCTGAGACTGCACACGTTCTGAATTATACGAGTCAGGCCCACTGGTAAGCTGAGACTGCACACGTTATGAATTATACGAGTCAGGCCTACTGGTAAGCTGTGACTGCACACGTCCTGAATTACACGAGCCAGGCCCACTGGTAAGCTGTGACTACACACGTTATGAATTATACGAGTCAGGCCTACTAGTAAGCTGCGACTACACACGTTCTGAATTACATGAGCCAGCATAAGGCAACGCTGACAGATTCTCAAAGGAAACAACGCAACAAAGCTCGGCACAGCGCAGTCTCTCTGACAGGGCGCAACACAGTGCATCTGGTACGGAACAACTACGAGGTCTACGGTACCACAGGATCTTCAGTAATTACAAACGAAGCTACTGTTCTTATGACCTAGTTGGTTTCCTTTGGAATACCTCCTGAAAATAAGAAGCTGGAGGTGATCCCAGCTCTCCACCTCCTGCATCCTGACGGCTACGGGTCACCCCAGTCAGAAGGAGTAAAACTGTCCCATCCCCGTGTGGTGCCAGTTTCCGTTAGCAGGTGCCCGTACCTGAGCTGGCCACACACACCTCTGTGACGCAGTCTCTCACCATACAGTGTTCTTTAAGGGGTCAGTGAGGAGTGTGGGAGAGAGCCCTGTACCTGGGGGGACGTCGCATAGCCCGGGCCATCTCAGAAAGTAAGCTGATCAGACTGGAACCTTCCTAGAGGACTCCAGCTCCAACAGACCCTGAATGCTCAGGAGCGGGGGGACATGATCTACTGGGGGGGTTCGACAGGATCTTCTCCACTTCACCTGCAGGCTACCTGAACTCCACCCAGACACTGAACCCAGAAACGGCGGGGTCCTTGCCCCACACGGCACCTGGAAAACCACGGGAGGCCCCGTTCGGGTCACCGGAGCTGGGCGAGCGCGCCCACGCACCCAACAGGTGCGCACCACCTCGAGCTCTCCGCCGAACCGTCTGTGTCCCTGTCAACTGCACGGACACTGCCACTCTCTGCGACAGGCCTGCCCGCCCCACCCCCACTGCCCTGCACAGACCAGGTGCGCCACGCCACGTGGAAGCTTTCCTCGTGTCAGAGGAATCCCTTCGGGGTTTACTCCTTTAGGTATTTCTCCCAATGACGGCTGTGACAAATGCTCTTACAGAAAACTCGAAAATACACGCATTTAGAAAATGAAACTAAGATTCCCACAGCCTCACTGTTGTTACACTGATATATTTCTTTCGCACTGTGAATACCGTTTTATACAGCCTAGTTCATGCCGTGCGTGTGTGCGTGCATGTATGTGTGTGTTTAAATATATTTACACATACAGATGGATATATACATAAGATCTTTTGTATCTCCCTTTCATATTAATTCTAACACAAACATTTGTATATTTCATTAAAAATTCTCCACACACAAAAAAGTTTATATTGCCCTATGTTTGCCTAAAAAGCTGACCTATGAACATACCATAATTACCCAGGGCCGGGCACGGTGGCACACGCCTGTATTCCCAGCACTTTGGGAGGCTGAGGGGGGAGGATTGCTTGACACTTGAGGCCAGAAGTTTGAGACCAGCCTGGGCAACACAGCATGACCCTGCCTCCACAAAAAAAAAAGTTTTTAAATTATCTGGGTGTGATGGATCATGACTGAGTCCTAGCTACTTGGGAGGCTGAGACGGGAGGATCACACAAGCCCAGGAGGTCAAGGCTACAGTGAGCTGTGATCGTGCCACTGCCCTACAGCCTGGGTGACAGAGCAAGATCCTATCTCTAAAAAATAAAATAAAAATATGTTTAAAAATTTTAATTAATCAGACCAGTCCGTTACTTTTGAAAGATTAAGCTGTTTCCAGCATTTCAGTGTTACATATACACTGTAATCAACTGTTGAATTTTGAGTTTGGATCTAAAACGACGACTTTCCTACATACAGTGAGATCAACATAAGACCCCCCAGAGTGGCAGGGACGCCTGTGGTCACCTGGGTCTCCACGAACATGGCCATGTCCATGAACATGTCGTGCAGCTCACGGATGCTGGTCTCCAGCTTCATGATGTCCTTGTGACGAGACTCGATCTCATTGAGAGCTTGTCTAGTAATTTGTGAATCTGATATAATCTTGGAAAAACAAAAATAAGAGAGAGTATCACTGGGCCCACGCCTGGCGTGGCAGTGGGGATGGGCATCTACCCGGGCACAGGGCGCGACGCCACGGTGCACTCACGTCGCAGGTGAAGACGGACGGCCTCCCGCTCTCCAGCATCTCCTCCAGCTCCGCGTCCGTCGTGGTCCTCCCGGCTGCAAGAGCAACGATGAGCCACTCACCACGAGGCACAGCCTGGCAACAGGCCTCTTCCACCCTGCGTTAGCAGCTAAACTCTAACTGAGCTGTTCACGTTTACAAGGTTGTTCTACTCTTTCAAGTGTCTGCGCAAGGCAGGCGTTAAAGATGACAGAAATGAACCTGAGACCAAGAAACAGGAAAGCTGAAACACTCAGCAAAACTTTATAAATGTCACAAATAATAAAATCTCATTTTATTAACAGTATTAGGGAAAAACAAGTATAAAAGGGAAATTGATTCATAATGATTTCGCACGTCACTTTTCCTACAAGTATAGCCCTGGCTTGCGGGAAAGGGGGTCACGCCAAATGCAGCATCCATTAAACGGACATAAATAACGGTCAGTAATGAGGGTCGGATGCCTTAACACCTTCCATAGTTTGGTGGTTAATATTTTCCTTTTAAGTAAAATGTGCTAATGCTTTCTAAGAAACACGTACACAAGCATTTGGAAAAACCTGATAATTACAACTTTTCACAGTCTGCGCCACAGAAGACAAAATTAAATGGATAAGTGTCATAATAATTAAAATATCATTTAATGTGAATGTTCACAACAGCTTTATTCATAATTGCCAAAAAGTGGAGAAAATCCAAATGTCCATCCCTGTGACGGAATGTCACCAGCAAACAGTGGTCCATCCTTGAGATGGAATGTTACTATGTTTGGCTGATTCAAAGAAAAGGAAGCTACAATAGGTCTTCAAGTTTTACAATATTGGTAAAAATAGAGACGGAATTCCTCTTCTGAACTTCCAGTACTTTCAAGTGAGACCTTATGGAAGAGAAATGTGTTTCTTTTGTTTGTTTGGTTTTTTTTTTGAGACAGAGTCTCACTGTGTTGCCAGGGCTAGAGTGCCGTGGCGTCAGCCTAGCTCACAGCAACCTCAAACTCCTGGGCTCAAGCGATCCTCCTGCCTCAGCCTCCCGAGCGGCTGGGACTACAGGCATGCACCACCATGCCCAGCTAGTTTTTTCTATATATATTTAGTTGTCCAATTAATTTCTTTCTATTTATAGTAGAGACGGGGTCTCGCTCTTGCTCAGGCTGGTTTCGAACTCCTGACCTTGAGCGATCCGCCTGCCTCGGTCGCCCAGAGTGCTGGGATCACAGGCGTGAGCCACCGCGCCAAGAAGTATGTTTTTAAAACAGAACGTCCATTTGCTCACTTATCTCCAGCTGGCGCTGGATGCGCCCTTTGCTGCGCTCCCGGAACAGCGTCTGCGCCTCGTTGTACTCCGTCATGGCTTCCACAAACTTCCGAGACAGCACCGAGTGCTGGCAACACAGAGAAACATTACACTGGCACAGAACGGTCACTTCCCCACTGAAAGGGATACGCAACAAAGACATTACATCTGGAAACGCAAACTAGGCATCATGCTCCTTCAAACAGAAAATACGACAGCAGCGTAGCCCAGAACAGAACCTGTGCTGAGAACTGTACATGCATCACCTGACCCGATGTTCACAGAAACCCTGCTATGTTACTGGCACCCCCATTTAAAGAAGAGAAAACCATGATCCAGGGAGGTCCCTTCGCCCACAGTCACAGGCTTTACCAACAAAGACTGAGTCTGGGCTGGAGCCCAGCAGGCCGAGCCCAGAGCAGGCTCACTGCTCCGTGCCCCTCTTTGCTGCTCTATAAGCCCCTAAAAGGTGAGGACCCCACAAACACTGCCGTCATTTGGACAATTCTCTGGTCTTCAGAACAGAACTCTGCTGATGGGCTGAACAGGTTTTTCTCCATAATAAGATCTACTCTACAAATACTGTATCCTTTTTATGCAGGAAGGTCATGAGGATAAACATGATCGCAAAGACAAAAGTGTTCTGAGTTTGAAAGAAGGAAGTGAAAAGACTTATTCTTCAAGGTCACTTCACTCTAAACAAGGCTGATCTCAAACCTGGGTTCTTCGTATCCGAAGATCCACTGAGGTCCGGTTCCCACTCTCGTCCTGATCGAAACTTTGTTCAATGGCTAAAAACAAACAGGAAAGAGTTATTTTGTGAATTTGAAAAGAAAGGTTTTGGTTTTTTTCTTTGAGACAGAGTCTCGCTGTCACCCGGGCTAGAGTGCCATGGCATCATCACAGCTCACAGCAACCTCCAACTCCTGGGCTCCAGCGATCCTCCTGCCTCAGCCTCCCGAGGAGCTAGGACTAAGGTGCACTGCCACACCCAGCCTTAGCTCTTCGTTTAATCTGAAGTATCAGTGAGAAATCATGATTCATTTCATCTTAAAAAAAAAAGTCCTAATTCTGTCCACTGAAACGGCCTGGAGAAAAACGTCCAAATCGCTGCCCTGTGCCGCAACATACACCCGCAGCAAGCCGGGCTCAGCTTCCAAACACCACCCACATCACAGGGGTGGGACTCCTTGGAGAAAGGGCTGACCCCAGACTTCCCGTCTGGGGCAGGAAGTGTACAAAGTGCGCATGGATCATCTTGTTGTGACAAACAGCAGGAAGGCTACGGAAACTACAGGGTCATGGAGAAGACTCAGGAATCAGCTCCTACTGGCCCACGAGGGACCGTCGCAGCATCGACAGTAACCGCAGCAACGATACATCGGATGCACGTAAATCCATGTGCTCAAAACGGCATCTCAGAGGATGCCTGGGAACCAACCTGTGCAGAGCGTACCAAAGAGAAAGAACCCACCATGATCCTCTTTCCTATGCAAGCTACACCTTGGATGACCAAGGCATTGGAGAGGGAAGGTTTCCTTTTAGAGAACTAGTCCAGCTACTAAACAAAGAAGGAACAATAAAATCAGAATAGCACTATTTGCAAATTCTAATGAATTTATGGATCTTGGGAATAATCATTAATTTTTGACAATATCACAAAATAAAATGTTGTTATCTTTTTCTTAAGAGACAAGGTCTCGATATGTTGCCCAGACTGGTCTCCTCTCTCAAGTAGCTGGGACTACAGGTGTGTACCACTGCACCCACTTGCTGTTGTGTCTGAATGTAACCATTAACATCTTACTATAACCATTAAGACATAACACCTGTAATCAGATGCTATATCTTTACATTAAAAAACCCATAAAAACACCAGAATCAAAGCAAGTCTGGAGACCTTAACTACCAACCTACCACAAATGCAGAAGACAGTGGAACCTACTAGAAACACTGCAGGGTGGAATCAGCCAACCTGAAGCTTGGCAGGTTCTATAGGACAAGGACCCAGTTTCTCCAACCAAAAGAAAAAAGTGATAGAAAGAAAAAAGATGAAGGGAGAACTGATTTTAAAGGGTCTTACGAGACATATTAACCAATCAAGGGTTTGGCTCCTTATTTTGGGATCCAATTCAAGAAAACTGTTCAAAAAAAAAAATTGTAAAGATCCCTGGAGGGGCCCAGGCATGCAAAAATCTAAGGGAAGATGAAAATCTAAGGGAAAATGAAAAGAACAACAAAGATGAAGAGAACATCAAATTCCCCACAGCAAGAATCAGGTCGGGCGCTAGCACTCGGGGAGGCTGGGGCAGGAGGGCTGCTCAAGCCCAGGAGTTGGAGGCCACAGTGAGCTACGATGACACCACCACACTCCAGCCCAGAAAACAGAGCCAGACTCTCAAAAAAAAAAAAGAACTTGGCAATTCATTTTTAAAGGCTATTTCACCTTCTCAAACACCTGAAATTTAGCCCAAAATTTCATAAAAAAAATAACAGTATAACAATTTATAAGCAAATACATACTCTTATTGAACATGAATCAAATTTTGAAATACATACAAATAATTTAAAGTGGTCACAATTTTAATTTTTGAAAATGCAGAAGAATAAAAGCCCTATACGGAAGAAAACAATTACCCATACTTCCACCGTTGATAATTAAACGTAAAACTTTAAACTTACCCTTTAACTTGGCTCGAATTTTATTAGCCATTTTCTTGATTTCTTTGTTCAGATCTTCAAGCTCTTCTTTTATTTCTTTAAAAATTTAAAACAAGGCATCTGAGCTACAATATCCAACATAAATGATGTCCAATAAATTTAAACGAAACAGTGTTCTTAGTAACTATTCAAGTCATTCTCCCCCCACCCCAGAAGAAAAGCTACTGCTTATACCAGCAGTTCTCCGAGAGCGGTACCCTGGCCGACAGCTCCTCTCCCGGGCAGGAGCTCAGCGGAAACGCACATTCTTGGCTCCTGCCCTGCACCTGCTCGGAGACTTTGCTGGGGGCGCCCCAGCAACCTGAGCTAACAAGCCCTCCAGACGACACCTAAATTTGAGATTTACTGGTCTATACCAAGCAATGACGGAACAGCTGACTAAATCCACTGCTAACACTCAGACCTGAAAAAGGAAAGCAGAGATTTGACCATATTCTGAACGAAAAAAGGTCTCCATGCGTCTGGTGTTCTCTCTGCTGTCACGCAGCGGCCACCACTCTGCCCACCCTGGAGCTTCCGGCCGGCAGGGCTCTGAGCAGGGAGCCTCCCGCCTGCCCACTCGCAGCGGCGGACCAGGTGGACTTACGGGTGAAGGCCAGCGGGCCAGAGCAGCGCCAGTGCTCCAGGATGGAGCTGGTGACAGGGCATGTGCTTCGGTGCCCAGCTGCCTCAGGTGCCACGGCAGGCACGGGACGTCTGCCCCACACTGGAAACTCAGGTTTGCCAGTCCAGGGGCTAAAGTGACCTGAGGTTTCTCTTCCCCCTGCACAGAAGTTGCTGGGGAGGCCGTAAGGCCCCCGCCTGTCTCGGGAGCCCTTTTGTCATTTTAGAGAGTCCTGCACTTAACTCTCACCCAGTCACACACACACCAGCCAGCGAAGAAGCACAAGTCACCACCACAGACAACCTGACCAAGAAAAACAACAAAAGCTCCCAGAGATGCGATGCTCTTCCTGGCAACCCCTCCCAAAGGCGCACGCGGTGACACCCAGGACCCGTGCACCAGCACATGCGAGTGTTCTCCAGCCTCCGCTCCTGCCTTCGGAGCAGCACACAGCCCCTTGCAGGGCCACTCGCAGGGTCACGCTGGCTCCCGGAGCACGTCCAGAGCCAGCCCGGTGTCTTGGGCATTCTCCAGAGGTGAGAGGTCCTGCACCGTAACTGGCCGACAGTCACACAATTCCATGAAGCCCTTTAGTGCAGGAAGACTTGTGTTATCTAAGGATCGAGCAGCTCCACAAAAACCAGGAGACAGACACAGGAAGAGCCAGAACCTACAAATGACAAGAGAGGTTTAAGGACACCAGGGGTGACCAGGAGACCCTTCCAGACAAGGACGATGGCACAGGGCCGTGGGACCCCGGGCTGCAGGGACGGCCACGTGGGGAACCGCGCGGACGGCACTGGGAAGGCCGTGCAGGTGTGGGGCTCTCCCGTAAGCAGAGGTCGACACTGAGGCTTTCCGAGCAGAGACGGACGTCAGCAAAGCGCGCGTCAGAAAGAGTGTTCTGACCACGGACGAAAGTGGGAAGAGGCGGCCAGAGACAGAAGGGCCTTCAGTTCCCCGCTGGGCACACGTTCTCCAGAGAGAGATTCCCAGAGGAATTCTGGAGTTTGTGCAGCGCTTCTGGTTATCACACAGACCGGGGAGAGCCACTGGCACCGGAAGACAGGGACCGGATGGCAGGAGACGGGCCGTGCAGCCAGAGGCCAACCTAGTCGGAGACGCTGAGAGTCGCGAAGATCCGGATGCGCGGAAGCGCCGTGCAGACATTGGTGCAAGCAGCCAAGCGGCACGACCGCCCCAGAGCCAGGACGGCCTGACGCCAGCTCAGCGCCGGGGCTCCCACGTCCGCACCACCGCCCTGACCTTCCGAGAGTCGGCGTCCTCAGCTCTGACACAGACGTGAGGAGGTCACGTCAGTGACTCACGTCGGGCAGTCAGCGCAGCAGCTGGTGCTGGCACCTACCGGAAGTGCAAGGCAGCGACTCTGGGACATGATCACAGCGCCATGGCAACGTGAGGGCCGGCCACAGCCGCCACACACACGAGGCGGCGACCAGTCAGTGGCAGAAGGCCGGTTGACGCTCTGGTCGCACGACGCCATGCCCTGCACAACCCGCAGACCCGGCAACAGGGAAGCGTGCACAGCCATTAAGAAAGGGACCCGTAAAGCCACCCTGAAGAAGGACCCTGCGAGACGGCACGGCACGGCCCGAACGCCACACGTCTGACAGTATGCGCTTTCACACAGGTACCGTTTTTAACTAGCAGAGTATTTACCAAGATGTTGATGGTGCTTGTCACCGAGGAACAAACCACGGCTGGGTTTTTCCCTCCTTTCTGGTTTTTCCAAAGCGTCCAGAATAAACATGCATCAACTGCAGTGACATAAAAAGGAGACCTTCAAAAGACGAAGAGGACGAAGTCAGGGGACGAGGAGTCAGATGCCGGAGAGAGGGAAGGACGCCTGGGGACCAGGATCCCACGGAGCAGCGCCACCGGGGTGTGGGCAGTGGCGAGGCAGACGTGGTTTCAAGGTTGGGGAAATGCGTGTGTTTCCAGGCCCAGGACCCAAGATAAGAACAGCAACCAGCAGAAAACCACGCAGAGACAGCTCAGGGACACGTCCCACAGCTCGTCCTTCAAAAAGAGACACACACTTCTTGTTTCAAAACAGAAGAATCAGACGGAAACAAGACGATGATGGTGAAACACCACGACAGCAACTGCCGCTACTGCCTGCCGGGCGCACTGGCGCCACGCCGTCCCACGCACGCTCGGAGCACCGGCTCCTTCGACCCTCCAACAGCACTCGCGGGCAGACAGTACTACCGCCGACCCATCTACACACGCGGGAACTGACTCAGGACACGTTACGCAGTGTGTCCAAGGTCACGTGGGGAACAAATGGCGAAGCCGGGTCTGAATCCAGGCCAAAGCAAGACGAGGGCTTCCCACGCACACCAAGGGACCAGCAGCCGCCAGCGCCTCGCTGCACACACAGCAGAGCGCGGAACCGGCACTCAGGGCGTCACTCTCAGAACAGCTCACAGCGCACAGGAGCAGGACGGTGTTGGACACGGGAAGGCACGTGGGTGCAGCGCCTCACCTGGGCAGAGAGAGGCTGTCCAGGGTGGGGACCACAGGAACAGGAAAACGTGAGCCGCCACAGCGACGGCAGGATGGACACACCCCAGCGTGGATGAAAACGAGGGCTCTGGCTCCTGACGGGAGGAGCTATGAGACCCGACGTGAATGAAGAAAATCTCCACCGTTCACGGTAAATCCTGGCCACGTTGTCACCAGGATCCAAAACACGGAATCACAGACATTTCATGCTCTGGCAAGGCTGGATCCATGTTTTGCAGGGCCTGACATTTGTACATTTTGCAAAAGCCCTCTCTTAAGAAAAAAAGCAAAGAAATACTACAAAAGTGGACAGTGAAAAGAACAGTGCACGTAAAAGGCCCTCCGTCAGGATCTCAGCAACTCTGCCCCGCGACGGCACAACCAGGGCGCCAGCCGGGGGCTCCGGGACCCACCCAGGGCCAGGCTGCGCTCTGGCGCCACCTGGCGGCCACCATGCTCGCGCACCGTCTGGTCCCGAGGCTGGCTCGGGCTTGCGGAGGGCGGCAGCCCCGGGAATCTCCCCGTCCACTGGGACCCCCACTTCGGGCCATCTGAGCGGGGAGGGGAGGACACAGAGGAGGCAGGGCTCCAACTTCCCCTTCCTCCCCTTCTCCACAGGGACCGGGGCCACCCCTTTCTCTGGGAACAAGGGCAGGGAGGGGACCGTCACCACCTGATGGGCCCATTACTGGAGAGGGAGTAACCGTATTTTGCTGTTTAAAGACCAGCTGAGCCAGGGGAGGCACGCCGCTGCCTACGTTGTCTCACACTCTGTCGTAAAACAAACAAAACACAAAAAGCAATGGTTTTCTCTAAATCCCAAAAGGAACTATTACGAAACATTAACAGCTCTAAATTTATTAAGATAGTACTCATATCTACTATTACTAGGCAGCAAAAAATGTTTTGGAGGTAAGTTACTCAAGAGAAAAAGAACACACTGATGTTTATTCAAATTCAATCTCCCTAAGAATTAAGCAAGATGTTAAGAGATGTGACATAAAAAGTTCCGTGGGCAAACAGATTTGTGAGACAGGAAGGAAGTTAAACAGGTTTCCTTGGAGCGGGATTCTGCAGAGCCCTGTCCTGAGGATGCTGCACCTGCGGGGAGGGGGGGTGCACAAAGAAGCCACAGAGCTTTGTTTCACAGACTGACGAGGCTCTGGCCACAGGAACACATTTTGGGAAACTCCCTTCTACTAAATCACAGACAGACAGCAACAGAGGCCCAAACTATTATTTTACAAGACGTGCAAAATGTTAAAATGCCACACTGCGTTCTTATTTCGTCAATGTATGGCTATACCGAGTAATCCTCGAACAAAAAACACATCTGCTTGCAGTGTCCCTCCGAGAGTGAGAATGAGGCTGTCCCCCGCCACCTGGATGCTGCATTGGAGGGAGTGAAACAGACAACTACAGACAAAAAGCTTAAGAGCTGAATGGAAAAACCGTCATCGTTCGCAGGTGACATGATGGGGTGCGGAGCAACCCAACAGAACCTGCCGAGAATGCCAGAATAACTGACTTGGCAAGGTGACGGGATACAAGGTCGACATACAAAAACCACTGTACTTCCACGTACCAGCAGCAGGCAAATAGAAAATGAAATTTAAAGCAGAGAGGATTTATACTGACATCAAAACACCAACCACCTGGGAATAACGTAACAACAGATGTGTGAGACCCTCACGCTGAACCCAACAAAACAACGTTGAGAGATATTACAGAAGACCTGGACAGCAGACGGACAGGCCATTTCCGTGGATTAAAAGACTCGATACTGGTAAGATGTCAATTCTCCCCAAAAACACGACGCGTGGCTTCTCTGGCTTGTTCAGACCCACGTCCCCTCCAAGTTTCAGTACTTACCATTCCGGGTCAACGAAACCCTCCTCACGACTACCAAGCCCCCACGCTGGGTCAGCTTAAAATCACTGGCTCCCAGGCCGTCCTCAGCAGACACCGAGAACAGCACAACACACGCAAAGCCCTTCAGACCTTTAGAAACACCTCTCGGCCCGTCGTCGTCGTTAAACCTGTCCCAACAAGCAGTGGCCTCCAAACCAGCCTCTCACTGGCTGCCCCCCACATACAAAACCCCGTCCTCTCGCCTCGCTGTGGACACCCCCAGACCTGAGGTCTGTAACTGACGTGACTTTGACGCATTCTTTTGGACACTGTTCGCCACGGTCCTCGCCCGGCCGCACACCGGACCGTGCCAGGAGCTCCAAACCCCACCCAGACACGACTCGCCCGGGACCACAGCCCTGGGATGCCTGGAGCTGGCAGACTCCCGGCTCGGTCCCACGGGACGCGAGGGCCAACACCTGTGCAGCAGACAGCAAGAGAAAGGCACAAAGACAGAAAAACTTTTTAAAAGCCATCGACTTACTTGCTTCGGGGTTTGGCGCAGAAAGAATGATGCTGTGGTTTTTCTTTACTTCATCCACATACTGAGCTATTTTACTGATGTTGCTTCTAATCTCCTCAACCTAGGACAGACAGACAGAGTCATCACAACGTGACAAACGCAGATCTGCCACGACTTTTCATTACCTAAAAAGGGGAGGGTTTCTTTTTAGAGAACTAGTCCAGCTACTGAACAAAGAAGGAATAATAAAAT
Organism: Lepilemur ruficaudatus; assembly: GCA_963574885.1. Classification (NCBI taxonomy): domain Eukaryota; kingdom Metazoa; phylum Chordata; class Mammalia; order Primates; family Lepilemuridae; genus Lepilemur; species Lepilemur ruficaudatus. The sequence goes on along the minus strand of CAUYRT010100429.1, from coordinate 1,424 downwards.
CAGAACAGCACTGTCTGCAAATTCTAATGAATTTATGGATCTTGGAAATAATCATTAATTTTGATTATATCCCAAAATAAAATGTTGTTATATCTTTTTACCTCAAAAGGGAAGGAAAAAGGAAAAAAATGAAAAATTACCACATGAAGAAATAAAGGCATTTCCCATTCTCAAATTGGCATCATTTAATTTAAGAAATAAAGAGAACTGTGCCACTGAACGTTTCTACCTTTACAACAAAGGCAGCACCGGTCAACCCTCGCTGGCAAAGCCACTGGCCATAGAGTCCCGAGATCCGACCCAAGCACGGCCAGCGAGGGCGCCAGCTGGAAGGGTCCCACCGCCGATACCCACTCGGCACACGGAGGAGCAAACGCAGCCTGCGGAAGGTGCTGGCCGTGCCGCGCTCGGCGAGCAGGCATCCGCAGTCCACCTGCCTCACATGCACGGTCCTGGAGCTCTGCGTGGCTCACACCACGCCATGTGTGCTTCCAAATGCCACGCACTCACTAGAGCGACGTGGTCAGGTGCAGTCACGACATCCTCTCCAAGCCCTCCGTGGGCAGGCCCAGTAATGGCCCCACAGATGGTCAGGTCCTACCCCCGGAACCCATGAACGGCACCTCACGTGGCAGAAGAAATCTGCAGCTGTAACTGAACTAAGAGTCTCAAGACGGGGGGACTGCGCTGGCCATCCGGCTGGCCCCCCACCTACGCAAGGTGTTGCAGGAGACAGCAGGGAGGTTGGGCTAGAGAGCAGCCAAGTGGCCGCTGGAGCAAGACGCCGCACTGCGCTGCCCCGCACACAGCAATCAAAGCCCTGCACGTCGTGGCACATGTCCACACCCCACCCTGGAGCCTGAGGGTGTGTCACCTCGCGTGGCAAAGGGACGCCACACACAGGATGAGGTTCAGAGTCCTGCGACGGGGGTGATCCTGGTTATCTGGGGGTGCCCAGGGTACCACAGCATCCTTCTAAAAGGCAGCCAAGAGGATCAACGTCAGAAAGCGGAGAGGTGATAAGGAGAAGAGGGCAGGTGCCGTGCTCTGAAGACAGAGGAAGGGGCGAGCCAAGAACATGGGTGGCCTCTAGAAGCTGAGAGAGACGAGGAGCCCCCCCCACCCCGCCTCCAGCTGGCGCACAGCCCGTCACCCCCATGGTGTTTGCACCACTCACTTCAGACTTCCGGCCTCTGGAACTATGAGATGGTAAGTAAGTGTTGTCCTTTTTTTGTTTTGAGACAGAGAGTCTCACTCTGTTGCCTGGGCTAGAGTGCCGTGGCGTCAGCCTAGCTCACAGCAACCTCACACTCCTGGGCTCAGGCGATCCTCCTGCCTCAGCCTCCTGAGTAGCTGGGACTACAGGCATGCGCCACTACACCCGGCTAATTATTTCTATATATATTTAGTTGGCCAGTTAATTT
>CAUYRT010100428.1:0-11104 GCA_963574885.1 Lepilemur ruficaudatus | reverse complement strand
TTCTGTTCATCTCCTTTGCCCATTTATAAATGGGGTTTTTTGCTTTTTTCTTGTTAATTCTTTTGAGTTCTAGGTAGATTCTTGTTATCAGACCTTTGTCAGAGGTGTAAAGAGCAAATATTCTCTCCCATTCTGTGGGTAATCTATTTGCTCTAGTGATAGTTTCTTGACTGTAAACATTATACTGTAAATGCTTTGTAGTTTCTTCCCCAATAAAAAAAAAAAAAAAAAAGAAGAAGTGGGCTCACAGAGAAACACACAGTATTGTTCCTATCTCGGACACTTTGGAAAATGAAAGGATATGCCATGAATGGTTATGCTAAGATAACAGACATATAAAATGAACTATGCTGATGATGCTGGAGGAAGGTTCTAAGACTGTAGAACAATACGGGGCATCCTTCATCTTACCTTCAATCAATTAATAGAAAAACAAAACATCATTATTTGTCTGTCATTGAGATAACAATATTAAAACCATTATAAATTTCTGCTAGTTAAATGGAACTCTATAAGCTTGCTTTTATCTTATAGTACTATTTAATGAAATTCCAGCTAAAAATTAAAAATGGAGTCTTCATTATTAACAAAAAGGACAATGTTTTTTGGTTAATACTTATTCTTACTGTTTGTGATGATTGCTTCTCTTTTTTTGGGGGGGGGGGCTTCTCTCCATATATTCCCTGTCATTTCATGCCACATTATATCCACTGGGGCTGACCTACTTATCTTGCATCATATTGGTTCAATGAGTCCATTAAATGGTACCTATGGGACAGTGACAATAGTCATGAATGAATTCAAAATAAAAGTAGCTTTTCTTATGTACTCACTTGTAAATGGGAGCTACACGGTGGGTATATACGGGCATACATTCTTTGGAGACTCACAAGGTGGGAAGCTAAGAGGGGGCTGAGGGGTCAAAATTTATCTCTTGGGTGCAATGCACACTATTCAGGTGATGAGTACACTAAAAGCCCTGAGTTCACCACTGTACAATTCATCCATGTATCAAAAAACCACTTGTACTCCCTAAACTTATTGAAATAAAAAAGCTTCTTAAACCTCCCCAAAAGCCGCTTTTCTTGGTATCACTGCTTGTATATTTAACCAGTGAACAACCAAGACTGACAAAGAGTCACTGAAGTGGCATAATTCCCTGGGTATGGCAGCAAGCCACAGAGAGGTCAATGAGTTTTCCTCATGAGTCAGGGTATCACTACCATCGTTTGCATGCTCGCTTAAATTCCACTTCTACCTTTGTGGCATCACACATATCACATTTGACAGAGGAACCTATTTTGTGTGTTTGAAAGCATGACAGTGGGGTCACACCATGGAATTCACTAATATTGCCACATCGTCTGGCCGCAGTTAGCCTGAAAGAATGGCAGAGAGGCTGCTGAAGGCAGGCACATCCCTCTGTGATGCTTTGATGGTATGCAGGATGCAGCAGGTGCTTTAAACCAGAGGCCAACACATGGTGGCATTTCCCCAGAGCCAGATTACCTAGATCTAGAAAGGAATGTAGTGTGTGGGATGGCCTCTGTCAACATTACACTTATTGATCCATGTATAGAGAAGGAGGCGCAGTACTGAGCAGGGGCTGGATGCTGAACATCAGTGTTACACGATGGAGGCAAAGGAGACTAAGCCTGGAACTGGGAAATTCCTGAACAACCATTAGCCACTTAGTGTTTATACTGAAAATACATATATATTTAATATATATGTCATATACACACACAAAAATATATATATATCATACACACACACACAAAATAGAAAAACTCTTATAAACAAAACAAACAGAAAAACAACAAAGGTTTGGATCCTGTGAGAGTAAAATTTAATTATGCCCTAATCAAATTGAAACTGGGGTGCTCCCAGTGGGCAAGGGAAATAAGGAATTGGTGACAGTAGTAGATTACCCACTAAGAAGTCACAACCTATTTCAGAAGTATAACTGAACAGCTATGCCGTAGGTACTCTTTTTTTTTTTTTTTTTTTTGCTGCCTTTTCCATCAAAGCTCACACGAAGGACATCGATAATGGACAAGGCTGTAATTAAGGCTCCACGAGTACATCTGACTGGTATCACCTCACAATGGTAGGGCTGATGTTAGGTTTACTCTGTATTTGGACATGAAAAATAAGCAAAATAGAATAATAGATGTGAAAGGAAAAAGTGGTGTAATTAAGGAGGCAAAACTCCGTAAGTTTGATATGAACAGACAGGAGGACCAAGGATAAGCCAGAGCCCATCTCGTGGGTAGGATGTAGGTTTGAATGTTCACCAGATAATAATTAAAGGTGCATCATTTTATTGTAGAATTTAGGCCAGGCAGAATGAAATTTCCCAAACTGCAAGTGGACTGGAAAAAGGGGCATAGAGAGAGACAAAATGCACGAGCTAACACTGCCTTCCCTGGTCACAGGGATACCTGCCCCATGGACTAGAAACATTTGGGCGAGTGTCTGCTTCACAGGAACATGAGGGAAAACATGTGCATTTGTTCTCCCTTCTGAATGATTGTAGTAAACCTTGAAATACGTAAAATCAGAACACAGGGTCAGATGTGTCAGTGTAAGTCTGCTTTGTCCAGACCTAACCAGCCCAGATCTCTACCCAAAGGCACTTTGTCCATGGACTGGAATACTCAATATTCAACAAATAACACTGATTCTAAAATATATGCAGAAATGCAAAGTGAAAGTATACCAAGGAACTTTATCTCGTTCAGGTAGCTGAATTGTGTAAGTCATTTTAAAAGCAGTGTGTTGGTCCCTGCAAGGGCATGTATATTTCTGGTTTTCACTTACACTTTTGGTCTCAGTTCACCCTCGTGAATGTTAAATGCCAACGTTTGTTCCACAACTTCTTTGTGTCTGCTGAAATGCATCACTGGATTCTTAGCATCTCTGTTCACACTTCCAGAATAGATGGATACTTTTAGAAAAGATTTCCATTCCAGGTCCATTTTCCTGGGTTTCTTTCTGATCTGAGTTCTTGATCTTATTTGTTTGCAATGACATGTTATTCTGAGTCCTTCAAGAACTTGACACATACTTTTTGATATTAATAGTTTGTCCTATTTCTTTTTGATTCTGGTGGGAGAATCTGCATCATCTAAACCATCATATTGGAGCCAAATTTCTACAACATCATTTTTTTCTTCCCACTTCATTCCCTGTTCTTTTTCAGAGTCCCTTGCTAAGTACACCTTTCTCTTTCCCCACTGGAGATGTGGAAATGCTCTACTGTTCGGAGCTGTCAAACACCTCATTGTCTTCATCAATACTCTCACTCACTGTGGTTTTTAGTGCACTGGCTTTAAGGATCATCTCTAATATGCTTACAGTGGACTTCCTGCTTACAGTCTTGATTTTCCCCACTACACTTTCTTCCTAACATGCCTACAAGGACTTTTCATCAAACAGAACAAAATCTGAAATCTTTTTAGTTGATCAGAGCATCCGTGACACACCTTCCCTGCTTTCTCCTCAACCTGACCTTTTTCTGCTTTTCTTCATGTCTCTCCTTCATCATTATAGCCACAGAATAATGAGCTCAATTTTAACTCGGGGTTTCTTATACTTACAATTTCTTCTTCCTGAATGATTTTCCCTCGAATGTATGCATCCTCAGTTCTCTAAGTCTCCATTTGCATATGTCTCAATATAAGAGAGAGTTTGCTTGACTTTTTATCAAAATTGATATTTGTTATTCTTTGTTTTATTCAGCCTTATTTTAGTTCATAACACATATCAGTTCATGGTAATACAGTTATGATAAATGTATGTGTATATGAGGTGTATTTCTCCTTCAGAATGTAAGACTCATGAGTGTCATGTTGTATATTACCGTAACATTGCCCCCACTCCCTATGACTGTGGCTGGAGCAAACTTGATGCTCAAAACAACATTTTTAAAAGGAAAGGTTAACAACAACAGCAACAATGAAAAACAACAATAATTGTTTCGTTAATTTATAAATTTCTAAATTACTTCTAATATGTGATTCAAATTACTTAAAACAGTTGTTAATAGAGGCACAGCCTTGTGTTTTATCTAATTTACTTAAATGAGGAATTCCTTGCTTGCCAATACATTTATCTTTTAAGAATGGCATTTGTCTGATCACAAAATCTTATCCACACTTAAGTAATGTATAAAGACTTAAAGAGAGCATGTCCACTACTGTATTAACCACAGTTTCAAATCAAGCTAGAATCTGGTCTATAATTTTTGTTGGTAAACTCATGGACATCATCACTTGAAGTGGAGATTCACTATTACTCTTCTTAATAGAATGAAAATATGTGAACAAAACACACTGAACATTTTTATTTTGCCAATGTGAATTTTCTTCATGAAATACTTATACTTCATATACATGTACTACAAGGGCTGTCCAGAAAGTATCCAGCAATTGTTAATATAATTTTTTCATATTACATGGCTGGATACTTTCTAGACAGCCCTTATATTTCCACATGTTGATAGCAAATCACAATTGCATTTGCCTAGGGTTTTACAAAATTTCCTTTAAAATCCATATGTGTTGAAATAAATGATTCCATTAACACATTACTTTTAGAAATTCTAAATTGAGTTTTTTTCAGAGAAGTAATGGAATTAACAGATATCACCATAAATAGGAAATTATAAATTGAATTAATGAGCTGTCTGCCATTAGCAGTAAGTGGAACATAAATTATTTTGTTTTTCTTTTCTACACAAAGTTAACTGGTTCCCTTTCGGAACCAATTCAATATTTTGCTCGTGTTAATAGATTTTGCTCAACTCACTAACATCTCTGCTTTGGGTTTATAACGCCTAGAAAACAACTTTTATTTATTTTGCACTCCATTTCAATACCCTAAGTATAATATATAGCTGGGATGAGTAAGGAAGGGCAAAAAGAGAATGTGGGTAACTTCAATGCTAAAATTAATGATGTAGAATCAGGGGAACAGATTGTGCATGTTATTAGCCATAGTTGTCTCATTGTTTTCAACATAACTTTCATGGAGCTGAGGAGCACATTGCCAAGAAAAGACAATTTCTGGATAGCATTATAGATGGTGAACTCTAGTGGTTGACAAATGGTTGTGATTCTCATACCATATCCTTTACAGATGAAGATTTCATAGTTTGTCCCTTTTAGGAAAATTCATTTATCAGTTGCCAGTATTGACTGTTTGTGTTGACAAACAGGTCTCCTAACATCAAAAAACTGGGCAAGGATGTCATCTGCTCTTCTCTCCCTAAGCTTTCTATTTTCCCTATCACAGAATTGAAATTCTGCGTCTGGTTGGTCTCTCTCTTCCCAGCGTCCCCTCCACCACCTTGTTACTATGTCATATAGTCTGCTAGCTTAGTGATTTAGGCTGTGCAAACAGGAAAGAAAGCTAAATAGAGAATTATTGCAAGATCTAGAAAAAAACCTTTACATAGAAGCCAACAAGAAAGTGACCAAAAAAGGGGTATTTTAAGTCAGGAAAGACAGAAAACACTTTAAATATGAGTTAGCAGAGAAAAGAGAGGTGATATAGTACGGGGATTTTGAGTCTATGTGAATCTAAGGCTCCATGTTTTATGTTTTATATTCTGTGCTGAAAAATATTCTCTTAAGCATCTGTTTTGTTTTGTTTTTTTTGTTTATTTGTTTCCTTCTTGTTTAGTGCTGTGTTGCTTTGTTAATAGCACCTGGCTTTTGTGTATGTGCGTGTTGTGTAAGATAGTCTACACCTCGTACAACCAGTTTCTGTCCTCCTATCAGCACAGGCTTGTAAGTTCCGTTCAGATTTTGTTAAAGAATACAGAAAGTATATCGCTGTAGATATGTGTACATGTGTAAGTCATAAGCCCATAAAAGCAATTTTACACTGTGCTTAAAATGGCCGAAAGTCCACTTTTAAACCAATATATTATCTTCTCTAAGATCATTAATAGAAATTTGAAATCTTAATTGTTTGAAGGATTAACAATATTATTTTTATTAATATTGAAGTATTTAAAATAATTACATTAGGTGTATTATTCCACTTATATGAAATGAAAATTTATATTCCATAGGAATAGGAATTCCTATATTCCATAGGAATATAATTTCAACTTTCATATTTTTTACTTGTGATGTTGGGAAAGTCACTTCATTTTACTGAACCTATAGCTTATTTTTAAGAAATAGATAATAACAGACTCCCACCCACCACATTTTCTAGTACTTAAGTTCATTCTGGTGTTGGTGTATTCTTAGACCCTTAGCCCAGTTATTTCAGAGCTGCTGATGACCACTGCCTTCTTGTTCTTAATCTTTTTATCTAATACCCCACCCCCTAAGTTTTGAGGCAGGTTGAACCCCAGCTCATAATATGGCTCTATTTGAATTTCAAAATGCAGACTACTGGGCTTGTAGCCAATAGGACCTCCAAATGTAGTGGGGTGGGAGTAGGGAGTCGATGGTAAGTGTGATAAGAGAAACTGCCTCTGACGTAACCTCAGTAGTATTTGTACAACATGCCTTTCTGCCGCTGGAAGAATAAATGATGCCGTCTGTGTAGGTAGATCAGCTACAGGCTGCAGTGCCAACTTCTTTCCCATCCAGAGAAAGCAGGATTCCCTCCTAATAATCTCATCAGAAGTGTTATTTCTAGAAGGGCATGTGCTGTGTCTGTCACTTTCGGTGATAATTGTGCCATCTGTTGATGTTTGATGACCCGAATTGAGTATTCTTATGGAGGGCCTTCTTAGCCCCTCACATACACAGGAGGGGGTGCTGCCGGAAGGACACCGAGGACAAGTTACACCCAGGGACAGTGCATAGCTCATCGTCCCGCTTCTGCACGAAGTTTCCAGAAACTGGTCACAGAGGCCTTTGAGGTGCTAACAACAGTTTTCGTTTAGGATGCCATCAGGATGCTCTCCCTGTTAACGAGGGAATCTGAGGATACGGGTTCAGTTTCATGTGTTTCTAGGAAAAATGCTTAAGTATTCTTGTTATGCAATTCAAGATTGTGTGTGAGGTTTAAATGATGTGTAAAATGTGCTTAAAAGGGAATTTTCATGATTTGAGTTAGAGTCTATGTGAATTAGTATTTAAATATCTGCTTTAAATGGTAGTTTATGTCAAAAATAAGGAAAAATAGGTGAATGTTTAAATTTTTTAAACCTGAGAGATGATAGGATGTTCCCATACTTTTCCTCTAAAGAAAATCATTTTTAACTCTTTCGTATCCCATAGAAAATACTGATTCTCCCCCTGTATTACAGTACAATGTTTACACTACTATATTGTCAAGACTGAAAGTATAAAAAATGTACATATATGGTTGATTTATATCTTCTTTTTTTCAAAAAGAGGTTTGAGTCTGTTGCATTAGATTATACATGATTAAAGTTGAGAGATGGCTATGCTCGATTTATAAATCTGTAAATAATTTGTAAGTCACTAATGTGGGCACTTGTGTCTTTGTATGACCAATAGCATGTAATAAGCAATACAAAACACCAAGCCTTATAGGAGAGAAGTTTAACATATTGGTTAAGGTTCTAAATGTATTAAATGTATATAAGTGACAAAACTGAATTTTTAGGGAAGTGTACTTTATAACACCAGAGCTCAATATTGTATGAAGAAACGTCTTTAGAACTAGGAAAACGTTCATGTATTTGGAGAGAAAGTTTAGTGGTTTAAGAAGTTGTATTTTTCTATTTAAAAAGGTTAAATTATTCTATAATTTGGAAGAAGTTTTCTTCGAATGTGGGATATAACTATTTGAAGGATTTTTGTTTGAAAAATTGATGTGTTTTTGTGCCTTAATATTTGTTCTTTTAATAAAAATGCTTTCTGAAAAAAAAGAAATAGATAATAATATTTGATTAGCCATATATAAAGGAGTGCTCTGTAGTAGTAGATAAGATATAATGAGTAGAGGTGGATGAAATTCTCACTTAAAACTAAAAGCTCTTGTGTAATTTATCAAAAATAGGTAATCATATGAGGAAGGTATTTTGGTGTTCATGTCCAGTGAAATTTCACAAATAATTTTTATCTCAATTTGAGATGCATTTATCATCGGCATTAAAGTCAATATAAAAGAGCATTGATTTGATCTCAGATATTTTATATAAGACCACCTTTTTCTACTTCCTCTTATTTAAACAGGGATATTTCAATGGCCAAAATGGGACATGAGAATTCCAGCATCACCCGTGAACTGGTCCTTGTGGGATTTTCCAATCATCCCCAAGCTGAGATTCCCTGTTCTTCTGTTCTCCGTGGTCTACTCAGCAAGTTGTTTTGGAAACACAGCTATCATCACTTTAGTGGTCCTGGATTCCTCTCTCCAGATGCCCATGTATTTCTTCCTCTGTCATCTGGCCTTTCGCAACATATTTTTTAGCACATTTGTGGTCCTCAAGATATTCTTTAACTTTCTTACAAGCAGGAAGGCATATCTTACACTTTCTGTCTTGCTGAAACCTATGTCACATTGTTCCTGGAGGCAACTGAGTGCTTTCTCCTCGCGGCGATGGCTCTGGATTGGTAGGCTGCCACTTGTTACCACTGAGATACCTGCTCATCATGAACTGGTTTGTGTGTGGCACTGGCTCTGGCAGCCAGGACCTTAGGCTTTTTTGCTTCAGTGACGCCTCTGTACTTCACAATCCTCCTACTCTGTGGTCCTTATGTGTTGACTATATTTTCTGTGAAGTGCCCCTTTTTCTTCATATATTCTGTGCTGATACATCCTTTCAGGAGATCACTATGGTCACAGGAGGGGCTGGGACACTGCTGTTCTCTCTCCTCCTCTTTGTTCTCTCCTACCTTCCTGTCCTGGCGGCTGTGATGAGAATAACCTCAGTTGAGGAAAAGAAAAAAGCGTTTTCCACTTGCATGTCCCACCTGACTGTGGTGATCATATATTATGGAACAAGATTGATAGGTACTTGAGGCCCAAGTCCCTTTACTCAGCAGAGAGAGACAAACTCATCTCCTTGTTCTATGTCGTTGTTATCAACCATGTGCTGAATCCATTTGCATACAGCCTGAGGAACAAAGAAGTGAAGGGGGGCTTGGGAAGAGTTGTAGGAAGATACAAACAAATTTAAAAATCACATTCTAGCATCTTTAAATGTTAAAGACCATGTTTGTATTTTTAACACATTAATATCCAAATTATTTGAGACTAAACTCCATCACAAGCCATTCTAATTTATCAGACTTGCAGAATACGATGGTCATCACATTATCACAAATCTCCCTAAGTATTTTCAATTCAGAGTTCTCCTCTCTATGAATTAACATTTATAAATATTCATTTATTAAGTGTTAAAATATTGCTATGTCAGCTCAACCAAATACTGTACCAACAATATTGTCATTCCCTATGGTTACTACTTTTATAGTATTTTATTTTTTATTTTCTATTCATTTTCAAGATTCTAAATTATAAATAGGTATCTGTTCATACTCCACTAATCAACTCTACAGTTGTTGGGGATAGCAACTTAAAGATGAGTCTCAGCTCTTTCTGAGGTGAAAAGAAAAGAAAAGCAACAAAAATTATGAAATGCATATGTTATTAAATGATACAAGAGGAAAATGTCATTGATGTTACTAATGAAAAAAATTTCCGGAATTTAGATTCCTGTTTTTTATTTTTCTGAATTTTAGCCTAAGTTCTTAATAATTTTAGGAAAAAGGTTTAATTTTTCTTTAAATTTAAAAGTCATGGAAACTAAACAAACTTCTACTAAATCATTCCTGCATTAAGAAGGAAATAAAGATGGAAATAAAAAATTCTTTGAACTAAATAATAAAGGGGGCACAAGTTATGAAAATCTGTGAAAATCTAAAGCAGTCCTGAGAGGAAAATTTATACCCATAAATGCCTTAATCCCAAAGACAGAAAGATCACAAATCAGCAATCTAATGAATCATCTCAAAGAACTGGAAAAGGATGAACAAACTAACCCACACCCAGCAGAAGAAAAGAAATAACAAAGATAAGAGCTGAAGTAAATGAAATTGATAACAAAAAAACTATACAAAATATTAATAAAACAAAACTGTAAATGTTTTGTAGTTTTCCCCCAATAAAATTTTAGGAAGGAAAAAAACAAAAAACAAAAAGCTGGTTCTTTAATATGCCTCTTGCTGGATTAATGAGAAGAAGAATAGAAAGGATTGTAATAAGCTCAATGAAGAATGAAAAATGAGAAATTACACCTGACACCATGGAAATACAAAATATCATCTATGAACTCTATAAAAACCTCTATGCACATAAAGTTGAAAATGTGGAGGAAATGGACAAATTCTTAGAGACACACAGCCTACATAGGCTCAATCAGGAAGAAATGGAATTCCTGAACAGACCAATATCAAGTACTAAAATTGAAGCAGCAATAAAAAATCTTCCTAAAAAGAAAAGTCCCAGAACAGATGGTTTCACACCTGATCTTTACCAGACCTACAAAGAAGAATTGGTGCCTACCCTGCAGAAATTATTCCACAACATTGGGAAGGAAGGATTCCTCCCCAATGCATTTTATGAAGCCAACATCACCCTGATGCCAAAACCAGGAAAGGATGAAACAAAAAAAGAAAACAACAGACCAATATTCCTTATGAATATAGATTCAACAAAATCCTAGCAAACCAAATTCAGGTGCTTATCAAAAAAATAATTCATCACAACCAAGTGGACTTCATCCCAGAGATGCAGAGATGGTTCAACATATGCAAATCTATAAATGTAATTCACCACATAAGCAGAAGTGAAAACAAAGACCATATGATCCTCTCAATAGATTCAGAAAAAGCATTTGAAAAAATTCAGCACTCTTTTATGATAAGAATTCTTTTTTTTTCTGCCTACTTGCTTCTCTTAAAGTTTTTACTTTCTTTCTCTAACTAGGACCAAAAAAAAAAAAAAAAAAAAAAGAAAATAGCAAAAGAAGTATCTAGGACATATTCTTATTGGTGCCATAAAATGCTCCAAGGTAACTTTTTCTTTCTTTCTTTCTTTCTTTCTTTCTTTCTTTCTTTCTTTCTTTCTTTCTTTCTTTCTTTCTTTCTTTTTTTGACAA
>CAUYRT010100427.1:0-126667 GCA_963574885.1 Lepilemur ruficaudatus | reverse complement strand
ATAAATAAATAAAATTTATATGGAACAACAAAAGACTCCCAAATAGCCAAAGTCATCCTGAGCAAAAAGAATAAAGCTGGAGGCATCACATTACCTGACTTCAGTATTTATTACAACTCTAGTAACAAAAGCAGCATGGTATTATTATAAAAACAGATACAAGGACCAATTGAACAGAATGGAAAACTTAGATATAAATCCACACATTTAAACCAACTTATCTTTGACAAAAGCACCAAGAACGTATAATGGGGAAAGAACAGTCTCTTCAATAAATGTGGCTGGGAAAACTGGATGACCATGTACAAAAGAATGAAACAGACCTCTATCTCTCACCATACAGAAAAATCAGATCAAAATCGATGAAAGACTTGAATCTAAAACCTGAAACTTTGAAACTACTAAAAGAAAACATTGGTGAAACACTCCAGGACATTGGTCTGGGCAAAGACTTCTTATGTTAGACCTTCTTATGTTAGGCCTTATGTTAGACACAGGCAACCAAAGCAAAATGGACACTTGGGATTATATCAAGCTAAAAAGATTCTCCACAATGAAGGAAACAATCAACAAAGTGAACAGAATGAGAAAAAATATTTGCAAACTATCCATCTGACAAGAGATTAATAATCAGAATACATAAGGAGCTCAAACAACTCAATAGCAGTAAAATAAATAATCTGACTAAAAGATGGCCAAAAGATCTGAACAGACATTTCTCAAAAGAAGACATACAAATGACCAGCAAGTATATGAAAAAATGCTCAACAACACTAATCATCAGAGAAATACAAATCAAAACCACAGTGCAATATCATCTCAACCCAGTTAACACAGCTTTTATCAAAAACACAAGCAATAACAGATGCTGACAAGGATGTGGAGCAAGGGGAACCCTCATATGCTGTTGGTGGGAATGTAAATTAGTACAGCCACAACAGGAAACAGTATGGATGGGCCTCAAAAAACTAAAAATGGAAATTCCATATGATCCAGCAATTCCACTACTGGGTATTATGTCCAAAGAAAGGAAATCTATATATCAAAGAGTTATCTGCACTCCCAGGTTTATTGCAGCACTATCCACATTGGCCAAAATATGGAATCAACCTAAGTGCCCATCAGTGGATGAATGGATAAAGAAAATGTGGTGTATATACACAATGGAATATTATTCAGCCATAAAAAAGAATGAAATCCTGTCATTTGCAGGAACATGGATGGAACTGGAGGCCATTATGTTAAGAGAAATAAGCCAAGCACATAAAGACAAATATTGCATCTTCTTATTCATGTGTGAGCGTTAAGGAAAAAAAATTGATCTCATGAAAATAAAGACTAGATTGGTGGTTATCAGAGGCCTAGAAAGGGGAGGGGGAAGGGGGAGGAGGAGAAGAAATAGAGGAAAAATAATATAAATGTAGTTATTTGGGGGGAAAAGGCAATAATGAGCACACATAGCACGCAGATCTTGGTTTCTAAGTTCCATTCCTCATTAAAAAGCAGAGATCCTTCTTGTAGAAGTGCTTGATAACAAGTTTGAGGCAGGAGATATACAAAGTGAATCAGGCATATTTTATTGTGCCTGAAAGTAAGGAAATTCTCTAAGACTAGTGGGATTCAAAAGAGCAGTGTTTGACTTGCACAGGCTTATGGATTATAAACATTGAGTTAAAAATTCCTTCAGTAATCTTACTGACTTGAGCGGGGAGAGAGGGAGAAAAAGGATAACAGGAAAATGGGAAAGCTTATACAGTTAGCCCTCCACATTCAAGGGTTCCAAATTTGTGGATTCAGCCAAGATGAGATCAAAAAAATTCTACAAATTTCCAAAAAGCTTAACTTGAATTTGCTGCGCACCAAGTATTACATTGTATCTACGTGAATGAAGTGATGTGTAGTTGTTGTATTAGGTATTATAATATAAGTAATCTAGCAGTAATTTAATTGTAGAAGAGGATACACATAAGTTATATGCAAATACTATCCTATTTTATATAATGGACTTTAGTATCTGCATATTTTGGTATCCATGGACAGTCCTGGAACAAATTCCTCATGCATACCAAGGGACAACTTTATTGACAAAAAAAATACTATTTCATAAATATAGAAGGAATCACCGAATGAGAAAAATAACCCATCTCGTAACCCTTAGTATGATAACTAATTCAGTCAAGAATCATCAATCAATGGTAAAGCCATTAGGTGAAGAAATGATGGAGAACAGGACATTCAAAACTCTCAAAATATTAGCCTACAGCTGACATCAATGACAAAGGCATAGCTTTTTACAGTGAAAGAATTACACAGTCACCATCTTCAAACAAGTGATCAACTTTAACCTCATCAAAAGTTGGACAACCTGATGAGTGCCTCAAGCTTTGAAGCAATAAAAAGTACACATCACTGCCTATCAAGGATCCTTGCCAAGAAATTATCTAACTTGAATCTAATCATGTGAAAAGCACTCAGACAAATCTAGAATTAGGGACATTTTATAAGCTGGCCAGGACCCAATGGAACAGTCAATGTCATGACAAACAAAGGCAAGGTTACTGTTCTAGATTAAAAGGGACTCAAGAGTCAAAACAAACAAATATAATGATGTGTAAACTTTCACTGGATCCTAGATTTAAAAAAAAAAGCTATAGAAGATGTTTTTTAGACAATAGAGAAAATTTGTATATGGACCATATATTGATTATATGGAATCACTGTTAATTTTCTTACTGATGAAAATGATTGCATTCATTTTTTATTATTACTGTAACAAATTGCCCTAAACTTGGTTTAAAACAACATAAATGTATTAGTTTATGGTTCTGTAGGTTAGAAATCTGACATGGGTCTCACCGAGCTAAAATCAAAGTATTGACAGGGCTGCATTCCTTTGTGGAAGATATCAGGGAGAATTCGTATCCTTACCTCCTTCACCTTTTGCAGGCCACCAACATTCATGGCTCCAGGGCTCTGTTTATCCATCTTCTGAGTGAGCAATGTCTCACCTCTCTAATCATTCTTCTGTAGGCACATCTCCCTCTGACCACATCAGGGGAAGGTTTTCTACCTTTAAGGATCCACATAATTAGATTGGGCCCACCCAGAGAATCCAGGATAATTTTTCCATCTCAAGGTCCTTAAATTAATCACATCTGCAAAGTTCCTTTACCATATAAGGTAACTATTCACAAGTTCGTGGTACTACATTGTGGAATCTTTGGGGGAGGAGACATTATTCTGTCTACCTCAATGGCATTGTGGTTATTTAGGAAATTATTTTTATTTTTAGGAAAAGCATGTTTAATGATTTAGGAGTAAATCTGCAACTTAAATATATGTGTGTGTTATACATATATACTATGTATAATGTACCTCAAACACACGTATATACACACAGATACCCAAATGTAGCAAAATCTTAATGGTTGAACCCAGATGGAGGGTTTATGTTTGTTTTTGTTCTGTTTCAACTTTTCTGTAGGTTTAAAATTTTTCAAAAGAGGAAAGGAGGGATGCTATTGAACTTCTTCAGTCCCCAGACAATACAGGACACATCTGCTTTAGAAGTGATTTTAGGGGGAAAAAAAGTGGGTATCTCAATAAATCTTATCTATACAGAGTGTTGACTAGAATGAGAATAAAGCTGTAATTAGTTAAAAAAAGAAAAGCAGTTATTTATATTTGCTGAGAAATAGAGGTGTTTAGTAGTTTGTGAGTGGCACAGAGACCTTGTTCTTTCTGTTCAGAGAAAATAATGATGAGGCCTTGTTTTGCCTCCTACGACTGTCTCAGAATAAACTGGTCCAAGGTTGATATTCTGTGAGAGCATTTGTGGTCAATGGGACAGCAACACGGCCTCGCTGTAGGCACCTGGCCCCCTTCTGACGACATTGAGTCCTCACTGTAAATGGCAGATGGCTTTCAGGATGTCAAGAGTTACTCTTTCCTTTTTCAAGGTTTTTTTTCCCATTTTTTTGGAATTTTTTTTTCATTACTATGTTTTGAGCCTCCATCAGTGAGTTAGTTTTAAATCCAATGGTAAATATTAAAGCAGAATATAGTCTTTAAAAATGGCAGCTGAGTCTGGGATTAATATTTCAAGGAAAATAAACATTGTTCACATGCATGCATTCATTTGACAAACTTTGAGTGTCTAGTAGGTATACAGTACTGTGAGTATTAGCCCTGAAGGGCATATAAAGATGAGTAATGGACAGTAATTGTCTTTAAAATTTTTTTACTTTTTTCATATTAGAGATATTTCCAACTTGGACCATTTATTGTAAATAAGAAAAAAAATGATCAGCATGTTTATTAACTAAATCTTTATTTAATGCTGAATTCTAAATTATCATATGTGGTAGCTTAACCTTGAGAACATTGTCAGATAAGCCTTGAGGAATTATTTAACTTGGTTTATACATATTGTGAAATTCAAATAGTTATCTCCCACGGACTTTGTTTAAGACTGTTATATACTGAGTTGTCAGTAGAAATAAATATATGGCTAAACCTAACCAAAGAAATCAGTGCCAAATAAAGAATACATTACTAATAGCTGCTCTCATAAGTATTACCCACCCATGCAGGCTTCAGCAATAGTGTTATGTTTACACTGATTGATGGATGCCATGCAATCTTGGAAACTCTTGTGTAAGTATTTCCTAATAAATTTTTCCACACTAAGTCATATCCAAGTGTGATGGTTAGAACCACTGCTCTTTTTGCTATTGTCATCAGCCTTTTATATTTAACACATGTAATCCTCTGAAAGGAAATAGTTCCCAGGGGCAAACACACCATTTAAATATGTTGTTAACAAAGGTAATTGATATGCAGAAAGATAGCCACTTGAATCACATGCACACTCTCCTTTATTGGTTGTCCTGGCATTTGACTGAGTATATATTTTCTGAACTCAAAAGAATTCCAAGCTAGCTAGAATAAATGAAAGAGTTCTGTTTGGTTTATGAGCACTCTGACTTCCAACTTCCAAGTGCTCAATGGCCTGGGCATGAGCTACCATACCTAGGCCATTGAGGTTTTTACTGGAGTTATTGCATGCTTCACTTCTAAAATTTCCATTTGGTTTTTCTTTTTCCTTCTATTTTTTTACTGTGATGTTCTATTTCTTTTCTTAAACTTTTGTTTTTAAATTTCTGCTTTAAAATCTTTGTTGGATATTGCTAACATGTTTGTCATCTCGATGTTTATATTTATCGATTTTCTTTTTTAATACAAATTATGGTTTTCCTATTTCTTGGTGTGATACCTAATATTTTTAATTAAAACCAAGATATTTTAGGTATTACGTTATGAGATTCTGATTTTATGTAAACCTTTTTTAGCTGGCTTTCTTTGACCCTGCCGTAACAGGGGAAGAGGAGTTGCCACTTTGTTACTGCCAGGTAGGGGTAGAAGTCCAAGTTCCCACTCAGGCTTCATTGAGATTGAGGAAGGAGTGGTTCCTTGTTATGCTGCATATGGGTATGATTCTGGCTCCCCTCTAGGTCTCTGCTGATACCATGGAGACTGGGAGGGGTGGAAGTACCTTCTTACTGCTGGGGGCTGGGGAGTAGAAGTTTGGGCCTCCTCGACATCAGGACAGAAGGAGTGGCCTCGTTTTCATTGGGTTGTCAGGGAAAGTCCTGTCTTCTGACACCACCCCAGTGAAGAGGAGAATGGGCACTAGTTACTGCAGGTGGTGGAAAACCATGCTCTCCACTTGGTCTCCACTGTCGCTATGAGAATGGGCACTCCTATTGCCCAGTGGGGAAGGAAATCTCAGCTTCCTACTTGACTGTCAATGACAGTATTCAGGAAGGTGGGTTGGGGTACCTTGTTACAGCCTGGGACAAAGGAAGTCTAGGCTCTCCACTTAGCCTTTGCTGTTGTGGAGGGCAAGGTTGGAACCACAGTTATTTCTCTGGTATTTGGTTGAAGTAGAGCAGTAATTTATTGTCTAAAATGTTTCCCTCTTGCTAAGTTGCTCATTTCCTAAGTTGGTCATCTGGCTATACAGAGAAGGCTTTTATTGGGATTTAGTTTTGTGTGCCCCTATTTATATTTCCGGGTTACCACTTTCCCAGTACTCAGTCTGGGATATGCAAAGCAAAAAGAAAACTCAGAGAATTCACTACTATGTCTTTCCTCTGGTCCCAACATCTCTGTTCCGCCTTCTCTCCATCTTTCAGAGTCTTATTTTATGTGCTTTATATATGATATCCAGGATTTTTAGTTGTAATTAGTGGAAAAAATATGAAAAAACCACATCTACTCCATCTTCCTAGAAGAAGCCTAAAAATAAATCTATTTTATATGTTCAAATGTGTAACTTTTATTTACTAAATGTTTTCAATGAGGGCAGTGAGACTATCTTATGAGAAGATAGACGTCTTGTATGCCTTTTAGCATCCATTTTATTTTAGTAGTTTTCTTACCATTGCATTGAGAAAATTTTGCTTGATACAAATAACAGTGACCATAACATTCTTTTTTATTGACCTATGACCCATAGGCCAGATTCTACCTGCTATCTTCAATCCAGAAGTGGAAATGAGGAACAAATAGATTTTTTTATTTCAAAGATAAATTACTGTTTCAACATTTTACTATTTTAGTCAGCAATTGGGTTCTTCCTCAGCCATTTACAAATTCATTAATTGGTGAAAAAAATTTTCAAATTGGTTTTTCTTAATCTGATATTTAATACTGTCAATTAAAGAAAATAACAGACATCTGACTCTCAGTTGAAAAGCCAAAATTTCCCACTCTCTATTTGTTAAAATATGTTGAGTCTAAAAATATGAACTTATTTAATTGCTTGTACTTCATAATTGCAAGTGAAACATTATAGTACTCAAACACTGCATTTTCCAATGGCGTTTTTCTGAGTAACATACAAATGAGTGCAACTATGCCACAAGTAAAAAATATAGTAAAGGTGAAGTAAGGGAATAACCCATGGGAATCACTGGAAAACTTTTTTTTTTCTAAAACCAATCAGCATATTTGAGGAATAACAAACTGTTATGGCTAGAGAAGAGTGGATGGAGGCAGACTGATAGGAGATGAATGCAGGTAGGTGGCCATGGGGCAAATTATGTAGGACCTCATTTACCACAGTAAGACCTTAAATTGTATTCTGAATGAACTGACAGCCATAGAAGGGTCTGGGGCAGAGAAATTACATGATTCAACCAAGGTTTTTAAAGAAACACCTTAGCTGTTGTGTGGAGAGTATGTAGAGATTAGGCTGTAAAAAGTAAGCGAGTATAACAGGGACATTAGGTAGAGTCTATTATATTAGTCCTGGCAAGATATATGGTGGTTTGGGCTGGGATGTTATATAATAAGAATTTGGCTAGCTTGGTCCCTGGTTTCTGGGAGGTAGCCTTTAAATCCTTGGAATTTCCTGAGTAATAGGAATGCCTTTTTTTTTTTTAGGATGGATCCTGATGGTTTATGCTAACCAGATGACTCATGGTAGGTCCCTAGATAGTTTAAACTAGCAAGAATGACTCAGAATGGAGGCTGTCCAAGCTAAAAATGACCAACAATGTGATTAGAGGGTTGGGGCTTTGAGCCATACATAAGACTAACTTCTGGGGAAGAGAAAGAAGACTGAAGATTGAGTTCAATCACATGGTCAACAATTCAATCATTCAAGCCTATTATGAAACTCCAATAAAAACTCTGAACACCAAAGCTCAAGTGAGCTTCCCTGGTTGGCAATACTCTGTGCATACTTTTACCCATTGATATGCTGGGAAGGTGACATGCACTTACTCATAGGGAGAAGATACATGAAGCTTTGCATTTGGGGCCCTCCCAGACCTCATCCTGTCTGTCCCTTCTTTGGGCTGGTCCTGATTTGTATCCTTTTTGCCATAATAAAACTTCAGTTGGAAGTATAGTGCTTTCTCAAGTATTACAGTATGTCCTAGTGAATTATCAAACCTGAAGAGGTGTTGGGAACCCCCAAATTTGCAGCCAGTTGGTCAGAAGCGAGGATGAATGTAGGAACCTCTGAGCTTGTTCCTGGTATCTGAGGTAAAGGAAGTCTTGTGGAGAAGGCCTGCCCTTAGCCAGTTTAGCCTAAATCCAGGTAGTAGCAGAAATCACTATAGGTGGTAGGAGTAAAGATGATGTTAAAGGTCAGATTCCAGAAATATTTTGAAGGTAGAGCTAAATAATTTACTGAGAAATAGAATGAGGAATTTGAGATAAATAGGGAAGAGGAAATGATTCCAGTGTTTTTAAACTACTTAACATTAGTTGATAAAACAAAGGTTTTATACATATTCTTTACAATTAAATATAAAAAGTATATCAATGTATCTATTTTGATACCTACCTATATATATTACATTTATATAATATATTATAATGCATAATTTATGTATGTAACTATACATACATAATTTCTTAATCTAAAAGGAAAATGTTATGATGAACTATAACCATCATACCTTCTTCTTTTTGAACGACCTTCTGTAAATGTTTTTTCTGTCTATCACAAAGTTTAAATTTCATATATTGTTCAGAATGTGTTCAATAACTCCTCAAAGGTTGGAGATAACAGTGAAGTTTGTCTTATCTTGAGGCTGATCAATACGTAATTATACCCATTTTTTCTGTATTTTACTGTTCTTAATAAATAGTGTGTTTTTAATCTTACAGGTAATTTTTTTACATTGTTGAAAAGTATGAATAGAGCAAAGAAAAAATACTCTATAGCGAAACTTGGGTTCTTTCTGCTTTACAAAGAATTGGCATAAATTAAATTGGGGAAGATTTCTATTTCCTATTTAGGATAAGGATAGGATAGGATTTATTTAGGATAAAGGCCTCTTTGGCCTTTAAAACTGAGGTCCACTAATAGCATGTTTGGAAAGGAATGAACAAAGTGAAGAGTGAGCTAGTCCTCTGCCCAAAAAAGTAAGAAAAAGTGAAGAGAAATTGTTCAATTGTAACTCAAAGGACTGAGGGTAGACAGGTGAGCATATTTGAAATAGAAGAGAAAAAGTAGAGCTATCAGGAGAAAAGAGGAGAGAACAGGACTTAGGCACATTGCAGAAGGCTGCTGGTGCAAAAAGGTCCATCAGCAAGAAATTCCACTGTGGGAAAGAGCCCATTAACTATCCAGAAACAGTGAAGTCTGGCACTGAATTTGAAGTTTTTGCTTTGTTGTATGTTTGTGTTCCAACCTGGGTTCTGATTGCCAATCACTATTAACAAGACTTTAGCAAAATCATTTGCAACAAAAATTTTTAAACAGGGCTTTGGAGAAATAAAGGCTAAGAGTGATATTCAGCCTGGAGCAAAGGGAGTAGAGTAAGATGGTAGAGCAGGTGAAGTGAATCCAAGGCTGAGGTATAAAATAAACGCAATCTAATTTCTCCCAAATACTGGAATAGCAGTCATAATGAGAGAGATCAAGGTTCATTCTATTATTCTTTGAGTATTAAAGCTAATGCTGACCCCAGGAAGCTAAAGGATTTTGTATTTGTCAGGTCAAAAGGAAATGTGAGTGTACATGTCAGATGAGACATCCTCTCAGATGACAATTAGCACTAAAACTAACCAAAGTATCAAATCATGAAGTTAGTGTTCACTTGTTAAATGCAGGCAAAATTGTCTGGAGAGCTATCATGAGAACAAGCCTTGGGTAAATGTACCCACAACTTGCCCGATGTGGATTGTGCCCCCTTATGGGATTTTACATGAATGAAAGTGGACAGTGTCATCTGAAGCTATAACTTTTTTTGGTATTTTGTACTTTTACAAACGTTTAACTTCATGCATAGAGGTGAGAGGAGATCCATTGTTACACTCACAAAAAATAAATTAATGTAGCAGTACCAATTAAACATATGATTGGCTTCCAGTGTTGTCCCAATTGGACTTGTTTTTAGTTTTATTTTTTAACTATAAATCATTTGCGTGTAAGTTAAAATGTATTCAAAGTGAAATGTACATCAAAAGCTTGTGAATCTCAGAGCCTTCCATGAAAGGGTTTGGAAACCACTATGCTGGGTGGTGCCTCTACTGGGGCAGCCCTGTGCTGAAGAGTAAAAAGGGTCTACTGGTAGGAAGTTGATGAGGCAAGCATAAATGGGTGCTAAACGGCAATTATATGGGAAAACTTATTTTCCTTTAAGAAGTGATAAATATGAACAAATATATATGCCATAAATTTTGCATCATCTTCAGCCATGGTGTAGTGGAAATTTTCACACAGGGGTATGAAGATTTCAAGGTGACTTGCCTTTTTTTTCTTGTCCACTGTTCTTAATGAGTGACACAGTGTTTGTGTTATGGACTGAATTCCCCTCCCCACAAATTTATATGTTGAATTCTTAATTCCCATTACCTCAAAATGTGACTGGATTTGGAGATAAGCCCTTAAAATTGTAATTAAGATCAAATGAGTTCATTGAGGTGAGCTCTAATCTAATATTATTGGTGTCCTTATGAGGAGAGGATATTAGGACATTCAGAGACACACCAGGGTTGCACATTCACAGGGAGAAGGCCATGTGAGGACATAGAGAGAAGGTGGCCATCTGCAAGCCAAGGAGAGAGATCTCAGGTAAAACCTGCTGACACCTTGATCTTGGGCTTTCAGGCTACAGAGCTGTAGGTCCAAAAATACCACAGACTGGGTAGTAACAAAATATAACAGACTATGGTATTAACAAAATTCTACAGACTGGGTGGTATTAACAAAATACCAAAGACTGGGTGATATTAACTAACTAATACAAACCTATAAAGATCAAATCCATTTAGAAATAGGTGTGTTGGTTTGGAAAAGAAGAAAACCATCTGGTACGTACTTGTCTAATCCATGATTTTCTCTTATTAGTATAATGCCATGACCAACTGGACTATCACAGAGAAATGTGCAGAGAGATATCATGAGAGGAGAGCAAATGCCAACTGGGCGAACTTTGGGGAGTTAGTAAGGATGCCGTCATGTTAGGAGAGTGCTATGGCTTGAATGTCTACTTCAAAACTCATGTTGAAATTTAATTACCATCATGACAGTATTAAGAAGTGAGACCATTAAGAAGTGATTAGAGCATGAGGCTTTGCCCTCATGAATGGATCAATGTCATTACACTGGGAGTGGATTCCAGACAAAAATGAGCTCAGCAACCTCTGCTGTTGCTCTCTTTTGTGCTCTCTCATCCCCTCTCCCTCTGCCATGGGATGAGACAGCAAGAAGGCCCTCACCAGATGCTAGCTCCTTGATATGGCACTTCAGAGCTGTGAGAAATACTTTTTTTCTTTGTAAATTCCCAGTCTGTGGTATTCAGTTATAGCAACACAAAACAGGCTAAGAGAGTCCAAATTTATTTTTGATGTTATGATGCCTTTTTCCCTTGAAGAAAGATATTATATTTGAGAAGCTTTGACTATGAAAATAAAATAAACACAGATATTTATAATATTTTTGTGGATGTAGAAACTTTCTATAATGTATTAATGTTATACCTAGTAAGTACTGGAGTAGTTACAGTGTGATCCTGGCTACATTTCTGGACATTGTGGTACTTTGGACTTTTAAAATATATGTGTTTGCTTTTATAGAAGATTAAATAAACATGCTTTTCGATAACTACAATTGTCACTTAAATTCAGAGAATTGGGTGTGCTTCTGACCCGACAATGCCATAGCTTTGAACAGTTTCATGTGTATATGTCAAATCACAAAGAGCTACATTTATATGAAGTGATTGGTTAGGCTAGATGTTCAAATAAGTGCATACAGCTTCAAAGAATCTATAGATCTTAATTTAGACAGAAAAAGTATAAACTTCAAAACTTCAACTGGAAAATTCTTAAAGGCATGGGAATGGCATGGATAAACAAACACTGGTAGCTAGTGATAAAAAATTATAGAATTATAGAATTTTCAATGTCATTTTAAAGTTATTACTGGAAAAGTTTATATTTACCAATTAAGAGCAGAAGACAAGTTGTGACCTATATTTTTAAAAAGCCAGCTTAGTTAAATCTTCCAGCATTGTGCATGTATATAGAATAAAATAGTTTTTCTGGCACAAGACAACTGCATTACAGGTGACAGAAAGAAATTGGTAATTATCAAATATAATATCATCTTTTAGCAAAAAGTTCTAGAACATGAAGATACTATGTCAGTAATTATACAAACAATTTTTGGACAGCAATAGATGTTTTTAATAAAGGAATTGTGTGTTGTTGTTGAATTTTTTCCAAGCTCTTTCAAAGATTTAAATAAAACCAGCCAAAAGCTTGATGATTTGTCAGCAACTCCATGTTATAAGAAAATCAGGAGCAGTATACAGAGCTTATCTAATATGAAGGAACTAAAGAAATGTATTCTTTTGTATTATGTTTAATACAAACATTGAAATTAATTGAATGGTTCAAATGCATGGATTTTCAAATTTTGTAATTGTCTAAATTACCATCACTTTGGTTTTTTAGGTCATACAAGGACATTTGATTACATCAACTAAAGTCATGCAAGAGGAATGCACACCTTCTGAATCTGTAAACAGATATGAGCTAATTGGCCTAACTGGCTAAGATCCCAATGTTATTTGAAGGTGTGGAAACTTTCTCAAATAAACTTATTAAAAATCATAAGAAAGTTATTTTGAATATGTATTTTTAAAAAGCAGAGTGCATAGCAATTATTTAGGTTTACCTGTAGAAATTGGTCATTGCTACTTGTAATCTAGACTAGTAGTCAATCAACACATGTAAAGGCACACTTCCATGGATATAAAAAATTATGAGAGATAATTTATGCCTCTTAAGAAATTTATGATATTATACAAAGCATAAGACATATTCACATGACATATAATTCATGCAAGACAGTGAAATTGCCAGGAAGAGTTACAACTTAAGATAGCTATTTCCGACCTATGATAGCAAGATAAAGTTGTTCATTGTAAATATACATTTTTACAACTTCAAGGGCTGGCCCTTGAAGGCTGTGTCATAGTTGAATGTGAAAAGGAGAAGGTGGGTTTGACAAAGGCAAAGGATCAAGTCAACACTGCATATTTGGAATTGGCAAGCGGATATATTTCCTTAAATACTTGACTATTTGTGATAGAGTTGTAAAAATAAGATTGGATTTGGTTGGAAGAGTATTAAATGCCAGATTGAGAAGTATGGATCTCAAACATTGTTTTAATATTTTCATGTGTTTCCTGAGTTACTACATCTATAACTCAAAACATAAACTAAGATGTAGAGCAATTAGAAAGTGATGAACTTGTTTACCTGAAAACAGCAGTTGTTCTTTACTTGCCTCTTTACTTTTACCTGAGGGGAGATTTTACAAAAGCAAATTGATGTAGAAGTTTTAAACACATAGTTAAAAATGTTGATATAAATATCGTCATCAGTGTTAAGAATGAACCCAAGTCTCTAAAAGCGGATTTCTCGCTATACTGTATAACGCATGTCAGTTGAAACCTCCCCTGAGATGATTCCTCAGTGCTATGGTGTCTACAAGAACATGGCAGACGTTTGCGGTTTGCTGGCCTGGCACCCTTTTCCTTCTGCTTCACTCCAGTTTGGCTTTTCCCATTGTATATACTTTAGCAGTACTGCCAATTAAAGTGCCCTGACCTTCCTTTTTGTTGAGAGGCACACATGACCTAAGACCAGTCAGATGCCCCTGACTTTGGAGTCTGATACCTTAGCAGAATGACACAAACAATGAAACCCTGAGGCAAAATATCTCCATTTGTGGCACCCTAAAGAGGCCGTTCATTAGTTTCTATTACCTAGCCTCCAGGAGCTTTTCTAGTTTCTGTGCACTGGGACATTGGTTCTTCAGTTTTTCTTTTCATACAGTGAGCTGCCCCATATGCCTCCAAGAAATTCATTTTTTGCTTGCATTTTCCATAGAGTTTCTATGGCTTACAGCTAAAAAGTACTGTCTGGCACCGGGCAACTTCTAACAGTAATTAGGTGATTTTAGCATGACATGCTATTGTTTATGGGTTATACTGAGGACCTATTGATGTCTTATGGGCAAAATGAAAATTCATTGTCTTAAATTGAGACACTTTTGAAAGTCAAAATGGATATCATTAAAAATTAAGCTGACAAGTGTAAAACAAGACCAGAATATAGTTTTTACCCTCATTTACCGTGTATCTTGTATAAAAGACTTGATAACAAGCTCTGGTTTGCATTTTCGCTCTTTTTTAAGAGGTGAAAAGGAATGGGCTGGTCACGGAGCCATCTTCTGCATCTTTGAAACTTTGAGGATGCCACCCCTAAGATTTTGGATGGTGGTTTGCCACCTTGGAAATTTATCTAGCATTGTAGTTCAAGCTTTGTGAAGATGTTTTAAAAACTTGTTGCTAAGGTTGTTACTGTAGCCAGGTGATAGAGATGCAGACATTTCTTTCCGTTTTACTGAATCATTAATGTCCTATACTTCAAATAGTGAACAAAGGGGGAAAGGTAAACATCAAACAAAAACCAACAAAAACGAAAGGTCCTGGTTAATGCTCTCTAAGAAATACAATCTATAAGAAATGTTAATAGATCCTTTTAGATTGCTTCTTAGATCCTTTTTAAAATATTACAGGTAAAATAGGTCAATAGCACTCATTCTTTTCTTAAATGAAAATTTTTATGAAATCCTTCTAAGAGTGAAGTTAGCCATGCCTACTATATGTATATGCAAATATACATTTCCATAGATATGTACGGATCATAATTTTAATCTAGTGAGATATCCCATATTCACATATATTATGAATAAATCATCTGATAATACACAGTTTTCCATACACCAAAAAAAAAAAAAATGCCAAAAATGAACACAATGTAAGTATAGTTTTGGAATATAAAGAACAATTGTAAATGTTACTTGGTATTTCACTTTTTAGCTATTTTCCACCTTAGGATTTTTAAGGATACAGGTCTGCTGTCTGGAAAGCTTGTTCCCCACTTTCCATCTGGCTAACTTATTAACTTACCTTTCACGTTACAGCTTAAATATTATTTCCTCAACAAATTCTTCCCTACCTGCCCAACCCAAGTCTAAATCACATACTCCTGTTCTGATCTTTATTATATTCTTTTTTTACTGCATGTATTTGTAATCGTATATTTGTCTGTATTATTTTATATCTTCTTAGAAGACTAAAAAGATTTCTGGGGTCAAAGGTCTTATCTGTTTTGACTCTTACTAGATAGATATTCATCCAAATTAATGAAGCATCCAGCTAATTTCCAAAACTGCATGTTTTTCTCTTGGCTGTATGTTAATTCTGTGTTAAGAACACTTACACGAAGATGGAATAATGCACAGTCTTCTATATGATTAAATCTGCTTCAAAAATATATGTGCAGTTCCTAAGTATTATCATCATGCGGTAATTATACAACATGTAGGCAATATTTAATTTCCCTTCAATCAGAATAGTCACATGAGAAAATAAAAAAAAATTCAAACCTATTCCTTATCATCTGATAGTTAAAAACAAGGCTACTTTAATGTTATTAAAACAGTTAAAAGTATATGCATGATAGAATATAATGTGACCTGAAAATGCTATTGCTAATGATACTGTCACATAGTAAATGCTTAAATTTTCCCCAAAACAAGTATTGGGGAAAATGTGTTATTTGCTAATAAAAGAGTTTCCCACAGACTGTGATATTCTCCTTAATGGATCTTTATTAAAAGTTTCTTGGGTAGTTATTTGCAAACAACTACACTTGACAAATAGTTGATGCCATTTTCAGGGATCCACGTTATCCTGGTAAGACTATTTATTGTTTGCCTACTTCACATTTTGGCAAAAAATATACAATGTCATATTAACATAAATGATTTAGAAAAAAATTTCAGAAGACAAAAATTGCATGCTTTTTTTTCCTTCATCATTTTGTAGAAAACTGAAATATACTTCAAGCTTCCAGATAAGATTAGTAAAATGAGTAAGTTTACCCTTCTCTTGTCAGGTCTGTAATCTTTTACCACTTTATTATCATTTTAAAATTGATTTTAGAGATGAGGAACATTCAGAAGAATGTCAATTACTTTTTTCCTCCATGAGGATTTTTAGAGCATATTATGGAGATATGAAACACTCAACCAAAGTAGAGAAACGAGTAAGTAGGTGGCAGAACATGTGACTTGAGTCTGTTAACATCATGACAACAATAAGGAAAACCTATTTTTTTCTATCATTTTAAGAGTATTATTTTAGCACAGACTAAAGAAACTGCAACGCATGAATTCAGAGATCTGATTAAGTCACTTAATCTGTAAGACAGCATTGAACTGTAAAACAAGTGTTAACCGATGGAAGTAGAAACTACAGTAAAATGACTAAAAATGGAAAATGCAGTATTGCCATGTGGCCACTAGAGGGTGAAATGAAAAACAGAGCCACGGTTCCATAGGAAAATATTTCTGCAAAACAGCACTTCATTTAATCGATGTATGACAATTTATTACATTTAAAAGCATTTGTCTTCATAGAATTTTACCATAATAAAAAAGCCATACTTATACTTCGAGATAATTTATAAACAGAGATTAGTTGATGATTGGATTTGATCCAACTAACCAGAAATCACACCTCTTCTGTGTCTTTACCACAGCAAGCATTTTGCTACCTATTTTTTTTTTAATCTTTTATTTTTTGTAGAGACAAGATCTCAATATGTTGCCCAGGCTGTTCTCAAACTCCTGGCCTCAAGTGATCCTCCCACCTCAGACTCCC
Source organism: Lepilemur ruficaudatus (assembly GCA_963574885.1). NCBI lineage: Eukaryota > Metazoa > Chordata > Mammalia > Primates > Lepilemuridae > Lepilemur > Lepilemur ruficaudatus. Next base: position 109,898 of record CAUYRT010100427.1, on the reverse strand, counting down.
AAATTGCTGGGATTACAAGTGTGAGCCACTGCCCCGTCTGCTATCTATTTTTAAAGGGACTTATTTGAAAACAAACCAAAAGCTAAGACTACATTATGTTTCAGTTATTATTATTATTATTATTAGTTATTATTTAGATAAAACCAATAGATTTAATTTAACAAAACAACCCAAAACTTATTTTAAATGTAAGATGTCTGTAATTCAAGCATAACCATACTCTGTGATAGAATAGAAATCTTCTGGTAATTTACTTATGAAGAATGTTTAGATTGATTATAATTCATGATAAATCCCAAGTTCACTTTTTTAAATGTCACAAAGGCTCATTGGCTTCCTCAGAGTGACTCCATTTTAGCCATAAATTAGATTTATTTAAATCAACTTGGTTAAACTGATGTAGCTAGAGAACACTTACTTCTTTTATTTTTAACCTAAAACTGCTGTTGGAGAATATATACTTTTCTGTATATATGCTTCCTTTTAAAATTTTGCAAGTATTTCTTCACAGACTCTTTATTCTTGTTTTTGATGATGAACATGATGTTGTTGATGATGATGTTGACATTACTGAACCAGGCACTCTTAGAGTACATAACATAAATGAACCTGTCAAATGTGCCAAGAACTGTTTGGCTATGTAACATAAATCATCCAATTCTCAGAACAAACCTATCAGGTGTAGGTACTATTAGCCTGATTCTACAGATACAGAAACTGAGGAACAGAAAGATTTAGTAATTTGCTCAAGGTCTCATGCAAATACATGGTAGGGCCAGGATTTCAACCCAGGGGGTCGTGTAGCATGCATGCAGTTGTCCCTCAGGTATGTACAGGGTAATGGTTCCAGGACCTCCCGTGGATATCAAAATCCACAGATGCTCAAGTCCCTTATATAAAATAGGACAGTTCGCCCTTCATATTTGTAGATGCACAACCCATGAATACGGAGGAGAGGGCCTACTGTATTGGTAGGTTTTGATTTCAATTATTCAGAAGTAGTTAAATTCTGCTACCAGAAACAACAGGTAGTTCAACTTATTAAGCTCTCATCTATTATCATGCAATCTTGAAATTTATATCCATTTGTGGTTGTTTATTATTCATTTCTAGATGCTTAGGTTCATATGACTTTAAAATTTTCCAGTAATATGACATATCTAAATATCCTGTTTCCTAAATTACCAAAACATATTTTCAATTTTATATCATCTAAATGGTATATATAATATTGCTCCAGGTATCAAAAGAACTAACATTTTTTGTCTCAGTTTTCACATTTGCTTTTGCTATTTTTTAAAAGTTATATTAATACATTTATTATGTAATTATTACTTAATAATGATTTAATACTAATATTTAATTATTATATTTTTATTCTTTGCCTGTCTGTTCCTTTTTACATAATAATATCAATGATGCTGAGGAAATGATAATATGATAACATGATGCTGAAGCAGTCTGGTAGCATGAAAAACCAAACTCACTGGACTTAGTATCGGAAAATGTAGATTCTGTTTCTGACTGTGCTTGCTATTTATGTGATATCAAACACGTGACAACTTTCTGGGCTTTAATTTCTTTACTTTAAGCTGAAAATACGAACTATAGTAGCCACCACAGAATTTTTTTTAGTTTTCTTTTTTAAAAAATTTTTAATAGATTTAGGGTATATAAGTTGAATTCCATTACATGTACATATTAAATAGTGGTGGAGTCTGGACTTTTGGTGTACCCGTTACCCAAATAGTGTACATTGTACCCTTTAGGTAATTTTTCATCCCTCTCCTCCTTTCACCCTCCCCCCTTTTGAGCCTTCAATGTCCATTATACCACTCTGTGTACCCTTGTGTAGCCATAGTTTAGCTCCCACTTATAAGTGAGAACGTGAGGCATTTATTTTTTCTGTTCCTGAGTTACTTCACTTAGGATAATGGCTTCCAGTTCCACCCAAGTTGCTCCAAAAGATATTTCATTCTTTCTTAGTACTGAGTAGTACTCCATGGGGTATGTGTGTGTGTGTGTGTGTGTGTGTGTGTGTGTGTGTGTGAGCGTGTGTATTTTTTACATTTTCTTTATCCACTCATCAGTTGATGGGCATTTAGGTTGATTCCATATCTTTGTGATTGTGAATTTTCTGCAACAAACATATTAGTGTAGGTGTCTTTTTGATACAATGATTTCTTTTCCTCTGGGTAGCCACCCAGTAGTGGGATTGCAAGACAGAATGGTAGATCTATTTTTAGTTCTTTGACAAATCTCCATACTGATCTCCATAGAGATTGTCCTAATATACATTCCCACCAACAGTGTATAAATATTCCCTTTTTATGTCATCTGCACTACCATCTATTGTTTTCTGACTTTTAAATAATGGCCATTTTATTAATAATATTAATAATTGGAATAAGATGGTATGTCATTGAAGCTTTAATTTGCATTTCTGTGGTGAGTAGTGATGTTGAGCATTTTTTCATATATTTGTGGGCCATTTGTATATCTTCTTTTGCAAAATGCCTGTTCATATCATTTGCCAACTTTTTAATTGAGATGTTTATTTTTTATTGCTGAGTTTTTTGAGTTCCTTGTAGATTCTGGATATCGCCATTTGTTGGACACAGTTTGCAAATATTTTCTCCCATTCTGTAGGTAGTCTATTCTTTTGATTATTCCTTTTGCTGTACTGAAGCTTTTTAGTTTAATTACGTTCCATTTGTCTATTTTCTGCTTTTATTGCACTTACTTTTGGGGTCTTAGTCATAAATTCTTTGCATATGCCAATGTTGAGAAGAGTTTTTCCTAGGTTTTGTGCTAGTATTTTTAGTATTTCAGCTCTTACATTTAAGTCTTTAATCCATCTTGAGTTAATTTTTGTTTGTGGTGAAAGATAGGGATCCAGTTTCATTCTTCTGCATATGGCTATCCAATTTTTCTGGTGTGATTTATTGAATAGTGTATCCTTCTCCCAGTGTATGTTTTTGTCTGCTCTGTCAAAGATCAGTGGGTTGTAGTTATATGGTTTTATTCATGGGTTCTGTATTGTATTCCATTGATCCATGTATCTACTTTTATGCAAGTACCATGCTATTTTGGTCATTATAGCCTTGTAGTATAATTTCAAGTCAGATAATATGATGCCTCCAGTTTTATTCTTTGTGCTTTGGATTGCTTTGACTATTCAGGCCCCTATTTTGGTTTCATATGTATTTTAGAATTGTTTGATCTAATTCAGTGAAAAATGATGTTGATGTTTTGATAGGAATTGCATCGAATCCATGGATTGCTTTGGGTAGTGTAGTCATTTTAACACCATTGATTCTTCCAATCTATGATCATAAGATGTTTTTCCATTTGTTTGTGTCATCTATGATTGCTTTCATCAGTGGTTTGTAGTTTCCTTGTAGAGATATTTCAGCTCTTTGGATAAATGTATTCTAAGATGGTTTGTTTGTTTGATTTTGCTACTTTTTAAAATGGGATTGAATTCTTGATTTGGTTCTCAGCTTAACTGTTGTTGTATAGAAATGCTATAGATTTTCGTATGTGAAATTTATAACCTGACATTTTGCTAAATTCGTTATCAAATCTAGGTGTCTTTTGGAGGATTTTGTAGGGTTTTCTAGGCATAAGATCATATCATCAGCCGACAGAAATAAATTGACTTTCTATTTTAGAATTTTGGTGCCCTTTGTTTCTTTTTCTTGCCTGATTACTCTGGGTAGGACTTCCAGTACTATATTGAATAGAAGTGGTAAAAATGGACATCCTTGTCTTGTTCAAGTTTTAGGGATAATACTTTCAACTTTTCCCCAAATTCACTACAATGTTGGCTCTGTGTGTGTCATATATGGCTTTTATTATTTTGAGGTATATTCTTCTATGCATAAGTTTCTGAAGATTTTTATCGTGTAGGGATGCTGGATTTTATCAAATGCTTTTTTTGCATCTATTGAAATGGTCATATGGTTTTGTTTTTAATTCTGTTTATGTGGTGAGTCACATTTATGGACTCACATATGTTGACCATCCTTACATCCCTGGGATAAAACCCACTGATTTGTGGTGAATTTTCATTTTGATGTGCTGTTGGATTCAGTTTGCTAGAATTTTTTTGAGGATTTTTACATTTATTTTCATCAGAGATATTGGTCTGTAGTTTTCTTTTTTTGTTGCAACCTTTCCTGGCTTTGGTTTCAGGGTGATACTGACTTAATGGAATGAGTTAGGGAGGATTCCCCCTTCTCGATCTTTTGGCATAGTTTCAGTAGGATTGACACCAGTTCTTTGTACCACTGGTAGAATTTGGCTGCAAATCCATCTGATCTGGTCCTGAGATTTTTCTTTTGTAGGGAGATGTTTTATTACTGACTCAATCTTGCCACTCATTATTGGTCTATTCAGGAGTTCTATTTCTTTCTAGTTCAATCTCAAGAAGTTGTATGTTTCCGGGAATTCACCCATTTCCTCTTGGTTTTCTACTTTGTGAGCATATAGTTTTTTACAATAGTCTCTGATAATCTTTTGTATTTCTGAAATATCACTTGAATGGCTCCTGTTTCATTTCTGATTGTGTTTATTTGGATCTTCTCTCTTCTTGGTTAGTCTACCTAGTGGTTTATCAATTTTGTTTATCTTTTTGAAGAACCAAATTTTTACTTTGTTGATCCTTTGTATTTTTTTTTTTTTTTGTATCTATTTCACTTTGTTCTGCTCTGATCTTTGTTGTTTCTTTTCTTCTGCTAACTTTGGATTTGGTTTGTTCTTGTTTTTCTAGTTCTTTGAGGTACAATGTTATGTTGTTAATTTGTGATCTTTCTATAATACTATTTTAATGTAGGCATTTAATACTATAAATTTCCCTCTCAGCATTGCTTTTTTATCACCTAGGTTTTGGTATGTTGTGTTTTCATTTTCATTCATTTCACAAAATTTTTTTAATTTCCATCTTTATTTCTTCATTGTCCCAGTGATCATTCAGGAGCATATTGTTTAATTTCCATGTATTTTTATATAGTTTCTCAAGTTTCTCTTTGTGTTGATTTGTAATTTTATTCCACTGTGGTCTGAGAAAATATTTATTATGATTTCAAGTTTTTAAAAATTTTCTAAGACTTGTCTTGTGGCCTTAAATGTGCTCTATCTGTTCAAAATGTGAGAATCTGCTTGTTATTCTTGTTCCTCTCTGTGGAGGAGATATACAACCTGTGTCTAGTCAGCCATCTTGATCCTATCTCCCACAGAATTTTTTAAAAATCAAAAAGAACAATGATTCGATGAAATCTTGCATATTATGACACATGCTGTGGTATGTTCATTATCATTGCTACGGTTACTGTTACCTGAAAGTCAGAGATCAAAAAATGTATATCTGATTAAAAAGAAGCATGTGACAGCTTATAAATTCATAACATAATAAAAGAATTTATAAGTTACCATTTACATAAGATAAATTCTAATTAAAATAGTTGAATGTATTTTTGATCCCAAAAAACTGAATAAATACCATACGGTTTAATTTTGCTAACTGTTACAATCCACGAAAGAGTGCAGATGAGAGTAAGTTTTGAAAAGGAAGTTGGATCCAGTTTGCAGAGGGCTTTGAATGCCTGTTTAAGACACTTGCCCTTAGTCTAAGAAAATTGGGACCTACTGAATGTTTTCAATACAATTTAAGAAGACTAATTTTATAGCTGTATTTAGGAAAGACTAAGTGAGAATTGAAGAGAAGGCCAATTGTAACAGGATAGGTAACAAATACATAAAGCCTGCATACAAATTATGTGACTGTAACAATAATTTGCTTCAAATTTGAAAAGAAATTAATACTGGTGGGTAAATTTAAATAAAATAGATAAATGTGATTTTTGTCTATATTTTAGTTAATTGCAAATCATCTAAGCTATGTTTGTATATTAAGTTCTCTAGAGCAGTTAACTAACCCATTTAAAGATCTTATCAAATTATAAACAGGTTTACTAAGATAACTTCTTAACTTCAATTTTAGTGACTTCTTTGATCATTTAATTTTGAAAAAAACACAAATTTCCATATGTTAATAACAATGCTTTGATTCAATGATACATATTTATCAACATTTTAGAAATATGATTAAACATAATTTAACAATCTAATACAGATTAGTAGTTCTTGATTTGACTTCAGCATAACAATGGCCAGTAATATTGAGAAATATTTCAATATAAATATAAATACACATGTAATCACTTAGTGATAACGCTGTGGAGAATTTTTTGATTGGTACTGTAATGGGATAAAAACCAACATGAGTGAATCACAACAGCTAAGAAGGGAGTAAGAGTACAAAAACTGAAGCAATGAGTCAAAATTTCCCTAAAGAAAACCAGAATAACAGTATTAGTGTATTTTCATTTATATTCAGTAACAGAGGAATGACATATGGACAAGACTGACTTGAAGACAGGCACCAAAATACAATCAAGAAAGCACGAGACATTACAAGATCCACAAGACAGAATGAGCAAGCCTTTAAATTAAGCTCACAGTGACCACAAGACAGACCGCTGTGTTTATCATCACAACATTTAAGATATAAAGAGAATATGTGGTTACCTAACAGAGTTTTACTTTAACTGGCTACTTCTTCATGAGAAATCCATTTCTGCTTGTTTGTCTGTTCGTGAGTAATGATACTGCATCTAAATTTAGCTGTGCCATGAAATTGAATCCCACATATTAAATAATAACTGGCATCTGTTGGCATGTTTAGAATTAAGCATGTTAACATACTCAATTTCTGTTAAATGCAACATGACAGTTTATTTTGCATAATTTTTAAAGATCAGCTCTTTATGCAAATTAGGATGTGTTTAAGTATATGTTAATTTTAATAAGAAAGTTTTTCTGTTTACCAGTGATTTCTTAACTATACAAATTCAAGTATATTTAAAAGTCTTTTGACCCTAGGAAACAACCAGAAGTGGTTTTAAGCAGCAATGGAACATAATGGTGATGCTAATTTAAAGAAAAAAATGACTCTGTCTTAACAGCTGTTGACTGCTGTGCTTAGACTCTCCATGCTGTTGCTTCTCATTTAAACATAGAAATGACTGATGTCAGTAAAAATAGTTCTCACTATTTAGATGGCAGTGAATAAACCTTCCAGTTACCAGCCAAATATCCAGAATTTGCTAGATATTTTTTCTGTTGCTAATATTAGACAACAGAATAGACAACAATTTAGTGTAGCTTTATAGCCCCGAAGTAAGAGTAAAATCAGAAGCTCACTGGAGTTGATTTAAAACAAAAGTCCTCAAAGTTGGCTGGAGATAGGAATCTATCATTCTTAAAGTCAAGCTGGCTCAACAAACATAGAGTTGTAAACAAGATTATTCATAAAAGGAAAAAATGATATGGAAATTTCTTTGTGCACTTTTTAAAGGATTCAAAAGAAGAAACATAATCAACTTTAGACCGTTAAATAAACAAAGGATTGCCATTGTGTTTAAGATATAAATTTTAAATTTGTACCTTCTCTTCAGAAACAATTAAGCATAGACAAACTATACCCAGTCTAAGCTGATTTATAATGTGTTAAAAAGTATTGTTGTATATCTAGTTGCCAAAGGATTTTTATTCTATATATAATGCCCAAAAGCATGTTGCAAAGGAAAAAATTACATATGTATATACAAAAATCAAGCACCTGAGCTTTTATCCTCCATAATGACAAATGAGTCATTTGATTTATTCTTTCAATTCACCAGTCCAGGGCACTAATTAAAGGAATAAATGGTTATTGCTATGGTTGTAACAATTCCCAACATCCCTCATTTGTTAATGACTTGCTCATAACAATTTATGTGAATTCCTACTCAATGGGAATTTTTTAAATGAGCAGGATTAAGAAATTCCACATTGTGCTGTTTGTTTGTTTTTAATATTGTAGAATTTGCTGGCAATAGCAGGACATAGGCAACCAGGGAGCCTCAGCTATAAACTTGACCCTTTTTCTTTCACTTGCCTGCCACACTCCTTTCCACCATACATTATTTCTCAGAACATTTCTCCTTCTTGACACTAAGGGATTAACAAAGAATAGAGGACAGAGTGAATAAGTATATAAAACACTGTGGAAGGAAAAATTAGCTGACAATCATAAGTCTAAATTCGATCCTAGTGATATAACAAACAAAAGTTAGTCATATAGCTAACTAAACAATTAATGCTTTAATTTCTTCATATGTAAAAGTAGGAGTTAGGAATCATGCTCTCTGAGATTCTTCTAGTGTGTGAGAAAGGATAAAATAAATCACCATATATTATTGAAAAAATATTTGTTACAACACAACTGTAGTACCTTTTCACAGAAAAAGCTATGTCAGTTTCAAAACATCATAACTCCATTTCTATTTCTAGTTTCAGAAAAAAGTAGAATATAAACTCCAAAGTTTGGGAGAATCTATGGAAATTTTTAGAAATCTTTTTATAATATGCACTAACTCTATGTTCAAGATACCTCATTTTACCAAATGTTTACAAGTAACAGCTCTTTTCCAGGTGGAAATAGCAGTCAAAATCATTTAGTTAAGGCTTGAACATGCACAGGGTTTATAAACTGTCATAGAGGAAAAATCTTTATGTAATAGAAGAATTATGGAGGCTAAATATTAAAAGCTGAAAATAAATTATTGTTTTCACTATCTTCAGCTTAGATCACATATGAGGTCTGTCTGGAAAGTATCCAGCCATGTAATATGAAAAATAGAGACATTTACTGTGGAAGATACAAGATACAAGAAACACTGCACATAGGACAATCACGCCTCAGTCCCCTTTAAAGTAGGCACCTTGGGACCCCACACAGTTCTTTCAGCATCTCTTAGCCTAATCCATAGGTGTTCAACATTCTCAGGTGTTCTGCTTATTGCGGGCCTTCTAGAACTGGGATCACTTTCAACAGATTCTCAACCATCTTTGAAGCATTTGTGCCACACTTTATTTGCACTGCACTCATTGCATCATCCCTGAAAGCCTTCTGAATCATTCAAATAGTTTCCATGGAGGAATGTTCAAGCTCATGGCAAAATTTGGTGCAGATTCGTTGCTATACTCGCTCAACCATTTTTTTTTTTTTTTTTTTTGAGACAGAGTCTTGCTCTGTCACCCAGGCTAGAGTGCCGTGGTGTTAGCCTAGCTCATAGCAACCTCAAATTCCTGACCTCAAGCAATCCTTCTGCCTCAGCCTCCCAAGTATCTGGGACTACAGGCATGTGCCATCATGCCTGGCTAATTTTTTCTATATATTTTTAGTTGTCCAGCTAATTCTTTCTATTTTTAGTAGAGATGGGGTCTTACTCTTGCTCAGAATGGTCTTGAACTCCTGACCTCGAGCAATCCTCCCACCTTGGCCTTCCAGAGTGCTAGCATTACAGAAATGAGCCACTGTGCCTCGCCTTCGCTCAACCATTTTGAATGTGACAGCCACACAGTACACATGCTCACTCAAGGACATTTAGCGCCCCACTGACTAGTACAGAAGTCATCATTGTTCATGCATGTGCATTCCAGTCCACTCTCCTTGACTCCCAGGTTACATGGATGTCACACAAACCATTATCATTATGTTAATATTAACAATGGCTGGATACTTTCCAGACAGACCTCTTATATGTGTCAAGTACTACTGAGGATCAGAAATTTTATTGTGCTTGCAAGCTATCAAGTTGGCCTGCCATAGTTTTATGGTTGCTGACAGAAGACATGAGACTCCTGGGTCAAAGACAAAAGACTTTGTATCCACTTATACCAAATGATCAGCCTTTAGGCCTGAGCCTCAATTCCCACAGGCAGATTTGAAGAGGGGCAGAAGTTACCCATACATACAATGCATTACATTATTGAAGAAGAATCCTGAGCTTAAGGAACAAATCCTTTATAATGGACAGTAAACCTGGCTGACCATTGTCTCAGAGTCTTGACAACTGATTGGCTTAGGCATAAGTCTATCACACAATTCAAAGGAAGTTTTCAGGGACTGGCCAGCATGCTGGAAATAGGAAAGAAGAAAGAATTTCTGAAAACGATGAAGTAAATAAGCTCTTGAATTAATCATCTTGGAACTTTTCTAGCACCTACGTTCATGCTCTGTGAGATAGCAAATGTCCTTATTGACTACAACTTTAGTTATCTTTTTTTTCCTGTAACTTGAAAAAAGGAAGCATCCTCACAGCTGTATTCAATATCCCATTGTGCTATATTTTCTTCTTAGCACTTTCCTCAGTGAGGCCAGGGACCTCATCTGTCTTATTTGTCACAAAATATACAGCACTCAGGATAATGCCTTGGGCCTAGTAGGCATTCATTAATTTTTTAATTAATGAATAAGTGAGACAAGCACATGTAATAGGTATAATAATTCCTTAAAATACATTAATGTGTTTTTCTCTTTCATCTTTCCGTGCTACGTAATCTTCCCACAATCAACTATTTTCTTTGTTGGGGATTAGAGCTGTTAAAGAAAGAGAAAGAAGTAGCTGTTCAACTTTTAAAAACGAAAGTAGGATTTTTTTTAAGTGTCTTGCAAGACGATGTCTAATTGTAATTTTCAAAAAGAAAAATATTTTCTAAATTCTTTAATCATCCATTAGCATACTAGGATCCCAGCCCTCCTGCCTGGAGTGCTCAGATTTGCAACAAGTTAGAGAAACATGAGAAAGTGTCTTCTCACCTGTTGAGAGAGATGGTCTAGAGAGATTTCTGGGGTAGAGAGCAGGGAGAGATCCTGGAAGTGGTTCTAAGATTGTTGGAAAGGCTCTGTGATCTTCCCAAGAACTAAAGGAAGGAGGTGTCTAGATGCTGGAGCCTGGGGCAATGGAAGATTGGTGTGAAAGGTAGAAACTTAGAAGTCTTTCACAATGGAAATGCAAATATCCAAAATGAGGCGCTTTAGAGGGTGTTAGCAGGATGGCACAAAGGACGTTTCTCATTGGAAACCTGATGAGAACAACCACAACACTGTGAAAAGTCAGCAAGGACTGGGGGACTATGTGTAAATCTTAGGTATACTCTACTTCTCTGCCACAAATGAATATCTCTAATCCAAACCTCACTTCTGAACTCTAACAACCATACCCAATTACCTGCTCAACATCACCACTCGGATGACAAATTGGAATCTTAAGAGAAGCATACTCCCCCTAACAGAGCATACCTAAAACAGAAATCTTGTTCTATTCCTTATTCCAAACCTGCTCCTTCTCCTGTGCTGCCTATCTCAGTAAATTTTCACTTTACTCAGTTGTTCAGCTCAAATTCTTTGGCATCAGCCTTGACTCTACGCCTAGGCTACTAATCAATTTCAGCAAGTTTGACTGTAAGATCAAAATACATCCAAAATCGGGTTGCTTTCTACCCATCCCCGCTATCACCATTTAAGTCACCATGATCTCTTCCCTGGACAATTGTAACAGTCTTTTAACTAGTCTCCCTAATTCTAATTTTGCCTTCTTTATGTTCGTTCTGACACACACACACATCCACACACACACCTGTCAGTATGACACTTTTTAAAGGTAAAAGTCATATCATGTCTCTCTGCTATTTAAGCCCTACTGTCACCGGCCCCATGAACAAATCTCAGTGACCCCATATGTTTTCAATGACCCCTATATGTTTTTTATAATCCTCTTCCTTAACTAACTGCTTGAAGTTCTGAGTTGTTTTCCCGAAATGTTTTCCCTTCTACAAGACAAAGGGAGCTGAGATTCTGAATTCCCCTAGGCAGACTTCCTGTCACCAAGATTCACCATCTCTCACAACCTGCCCCCAAGGCACATAGCCTCTTGTTAGTTACACCACGAACTGCCCCAAGGCATGTGGCCCCTCCTTTAAAATCCCATGATCTCTGTTAGTCAGAGAGACAGATTTGAAGCAGCTTCTGCCATTCTCCCTACAAGACATCTGTTCTATTAAAAATTCCTTTCTTCCTTGTCAATCCTCGTTATCTCAATAATTGGATCTTTGTGCAATGAGCAACTAGACCTAGGCTGAAATCCCTTGTGGTTTCAACAACACTACAATTGTTTCACAACTCATTAGTGATAATATCCAAACATTTCATTTGTGGCCTAGGAGGCCCCATTTCTTCTGATTCCTCAGTACCTCTCTGATGCACTCACCAATTATTCTCTGTCTTGCTCAATCACTGTTCAACAGCCACACTGACCTCCTGATTATTCCTCTGTCAAGATCATCAGGGCCTAAGAACCCTCCCCCATTAAACCCTTTTCCTTTCAATCGTCCTATGGCTTGTTACTTCACTTCATTCTTTGATTAAATGTCTCTACATCAGCAAGCTCTTCTGTAACAATTATCAAAGGAGGATAATTGTGCACTTTTACTATCCTAATGCCAAAACTTTTCCTTTACAATCTTCAACACTGTCCAAAACAGGCTGCAGTGTATCAACTGCAAGTTTCAAATCCTTTTACAGAAAATATAAGACAAAATTTGGACAATGGAAGCTTATTATTTTAAAATGCAATAAATTATAATTGAACTTAAAAAGAAAGATCATTTCCAATGGATTCAATCAGAATAAGTAGGTGGCATATAAGATAGGATTTTAAGAATACATATGGTTTAACTGGACCCATCAGAATCTTGAAAACCAGATCCAAACAATGAGTTGCAAACAGGATGAGAATGTATCATGTGTCCAGCTTCCAGGGTACTGGGTTCTATTATATTATCAAAACACAGGGTGCCACAGGAATTGAAATATGAGAAAAGGCAAGGTGACAGTCCAGGGTACCATGGCAAGAATATCAGGATCAAGGAACAAGACTTTTCCTTCTTTTGCAAGACTCCAATTCCTAGAATCTAATAGCTTGATAAATAAGAGAAATGTAATAACCCAGCTCATAGGTTTATGCAGGAAAAAATATAGATCTGAAGCTGATTTGAGGCTGCCATGCTCAGGTTTTACACTTTTTCAACATTAGTCTTGGCTGGGATCTAAAGGTGATATGGACATAGATATGGGGACTAAGTGTCTTAATCTTCTAGGGTTGTGCTATAGACTGAATTGTAGCCCTCCAGAATTCATATGTTGAACCCCTAACCCCCCATGTGGCTATATTGGAGATAGAGTCTTGAAAGAGGCAGTTAAGTGAAGTGATAAGGGTGGAGCCCTGATCCCATAGAATTGGTCCCTTATATGAAGAGGAAGAGACATGAGATCTCTCTCCATCATGTGAGGAGGCAGCGAGAAGACAGCGGTCCACAAGCCAGAAAGAGAGCCCTCACAGGAACCAAACCATGCTGGCACCCTGATCCCACACTTCCAGCCTCCAGAGCTGTGAGAAAATTAATTTATGTTGTTTAAGCCACCCAGTCAATGATATTTTGTTATAGAAGCCTGAGCTGACTAATACAGGCTGCCATAACAAAATACCACAGGTTTAAACAATAGTTGTTTATTTTCTCACAGTTCTGGAGACTAGAAGTCCAACATCAAGGTTCCAGTTGAGTTGGTTTCTGGTGAGGGTTCTGACCTCCTCCTCATTATGTCTTTGCGTGGCCATTCCTCCATGTGAGCACTCTGGTCTTGTCTCTCCTTCCTGTAATATAAGGACACCAATCCTTCCAGTATTATCATATAAAAAATTCACAGATAACAAAAATAAAGCAGTTCAGAGGATTGTAGTCCTCCTGAATGGCATTTCTGCCTGCAGTCTTCCTGTCCCCGATAGTGCCTCTCCAATGCAGAGAGAAGGCTCTGGCGCACCAACCTGATCATTGCCTTGCTCTTCAACAGCAGCTCATTGTCTGTGACTTAAGGTTCATACTGATCCTGGCAAACAAGGCCCTTTACCATCCGGCCCCAGTGTTGCTCTTTTGTTTCGTTTCCTGCCACCACCAAAACATCCTAATCTTCAGCCTAAGGGACCTATCTCAAATTTCTCATGTTGCTTTGCTGTTTTATGACTTTCAGATTTACACAGGGAAGTCTCTTTTCTTCCAAATCCTACTCATCCATTTCATAGACTGCTATTCATTCTTCAAGTCCTGGCTAAATTTTTTCCTTTTTCCTAACCCTGAACTGATTAATTTCATGCTTCACACTCCCATTCTACCTTGAACATTCAATCCATTACATGTAATTAATTGCCATATCTACTGCACATTGCTTCCCTGTATTGGAGTGATTTCAGAGACTTAAGGTGGCACACATTATTTGTGTGGCCTGAAAAACTGTCCTTCTTTCTCCTGGTGCTTCTCTGTTCTGCAAGTATAACTCCTGTTTATCAATCAGCCCTTGGCCTAAAATTTTCTTCTGGAAAACTTTTCCAGTCTGTTAAGGGAGCCCGTCTCCCTGTAAGCCCTCATCACATTCATCACACTTTCATTATGTATTTATTTATTTGCCATTTGCCTCACTCTGAAACAGTGAATGAATATATCTGCTAGACCTCTGCTGTCCAATACAGCAGCCACTAACCACATGTGGCTAATGAACACTTGCAATGTGCCTCATCCAAATTGAAATGTGCTGTAACTATAAGATATATACAGGATTTTGAAAATACCAGAAAAAAGAATATAAAGTATCACAATAATAATTTTCCTATTGGTTACATTGAAATGATAACATCTTGGATATATTGAGATAAATATAGTTGGTTTTCCACATCTGTGGGTTCCATATCCATGTATTCAACCAACAGAGGATCAAAAATCTTCGAGAAAAAAATCTCATTTGTACCAAACATGTGCACACTTTTTTATTGTTATCGTTCTTCAAACAATACAACAACTATTCACATAGCATTTATGTTGTATTAGGTATTATAAGGAATCTAGAGTTGATTCAAAGTATAAGGGAGTTTGTGCACAGGTTATATGTAAATACATTGCCATTTTATATCAGGGACTTGAGCATCTGTGGATTTTGGTATCTGCAGGAGGTCCTAGAACCAATCCCCCATGGATACCAAGGGACAATTGTATATTATTAAAATTAATTTCATTTTTTTCTTTTCACTCTCTTTAACTTGGCCCTAGAAAATTAAAAATTTCATATGTGCCATACGTGATATTTCTATAAGTTATCACTGCACTAGATTACAGGCCTCAGGAGTAGGGGGAACATATTATATTGTATTGATTCTCTATCACTTTATGGCCCCCAAAAGTGTATTGACTGAATAAATTAATAAATGGCAAGTAATCAGTAGAAAAATAGGCTGCATCACTCAATTAGCAACAGGTGAAGAATTTTACACAGGCTGTGTGTTACTAATCCATCAAAGGAATTTTAGATCTGTCATAAAAATGTCCTCCTTTAGTGTGCTTATAAAGTAGAGGAAATTAGGGGAAAAGAAACCAGACTGACAACCTTATGATGGCAAAGTTTTGACTCTAAAAATATATATGTATTCTGACTCTACTCTAATAAATCTTTTTGATTTTCCCTTTGAATCTGTGTTTGGGGGGCAATTCTGAACGTGCTTGTCATAGGCAGATGCTTCTGTTCTCTAAGACTAGAGACATAGGAATCAGTAGGTGGTGATGCAGATGGCAAAGAGAGGGTGGGGTGACATTTCAAACTGTGGGCGGGACTAATGCAAATTTGGCAGCCCAAATGGAATTTCTGTGGGCCTGACAATTTTTGCAAGACTTCTTGCTTCCCAAGCAATCTTCATCTACCCAGCCCCCACATTTACATACATATGTATGTGTGTGTGTATGTGTATGTATATATATATATAGATGTGTGTGTATGTATATATATGGTAGAGAGAGAGAGACTTTAACCTTCTCCATTAAAAACCTGGTATATTACAATTATCAAAGACCAAAAATCTCTCTCAAAATTTTGCTTATGGGACCAAACCTTATACTTATAACATAGAAAACCATAGGAATTTCTGTCAAAAATGATCTTAAATATACTGAAATATATTTGTTCTTCATTATGCATTTACTTATTAGAAACATATTACATAAACATATGCAGATAGTTTTAACAGAAAAAAGTGCAAATTATTTAATGTGTTTTTTTTAGCATTGTCATTGGAATTACACAGCCATAGAACACAAACTGTCTGAGACAAGTCAGCCTCCACACCAACCTCTGCCAGCACGATGTGATACCATTTCCAAGAATTGAGGTGGAGGAATTTAGTCTCTGTATCCTTGATCCCTAACCTTTCTGTAGTGACTGTCTTTCAGCTTGTCAACATCTTCACGGAGTAATTTGTTGAACAGAGATGACACGTTTTCAACAGTCTAGCCACAATAGCTCACTGTGCTGTATCTTTTGTTTTGCTTTTTGTGTGCTTGACCATGGGTGGGCCAATTATGTTACTGAAACTTTTGCTTTCAATATTCTCATCTACCATAGTTGTAAAAGAAGTGGAAGTTTCAAAAATGAAACTGTTAACTGACTGTGATAAAACAATACATGTCTTCAGGCCCAGCAAAATGCTATAGATTCTTATGTCCTGAATTCCAAGTAAATTTCATTTTAAGCTTTTGCTGGGGCAGAAAAGGGGGAAATACCATCCATTATAAGTGAGGCTCTGCAGTAACCAAACTCTTATTATGAATTGTGATAAATTTATATGTTGGAATGCTAGACAGCAATAAAAATGAATGCTCTACATGGCCAGGCTCAGTGGCTCATATTTGTAATCTTAGCACTTTGGGAGGCCAAGGTGGGGAGGACTGCTTGAGCCCAGGAGTCCTAGACCAGCCTGAGCAAGAATGAGACCTCGTCTCTACAAAAAATAGAAAAATTAGCTGGATGTGGTGGCATATGCCTATAGCTATAGTCCCAGATATTTGGGAGGCTGAGACAGGAGGATTTTTTGAGCCCAGGAGTTTGAGGTTACAGTGAGCTATGATGAGGCTACTGGCCACTGCACTCTAGCCCACGAGACAGAGCAAGATTCTGTCTCAAAAAAAAAAAAAAAATGCATGCTCCACAGCTGAAATCACCGTGAATCCATGAATCTACTTTGGAGTCATAAATTTGAGGGGAAACATGAAACATAGAAGCCTACAAACAGTAAAATTTTACTTACAGTTTTAAGACATGCAACATTAAAGAATGCATTGATTAGGAATATGGACATGGGGATAAAAATATTTATAGATTAAAAATAAAAAGCAGAATATTCAAGATATTAATGAATTAATGGTGAATGAGAGGAGAGGATGATGGGACCAGGCGAAGGTAAGCAGGGGCTTCCAAGGTGTACTGGTAATGCTCTATTTCTTTCTTTTTTTTTTTTTGAGACAGAGTCTCACTCTGCCCTGGCTAGAGTGCCGTGGCGTCAGCCTAGCTCACAGCAACCTCAAACTCCTGGGCTCAAGCGATCCTACTGTCTCAGCCTCCTGAGTAGCTGGGACTACAGGCATGTGCCACCATGTCTGGCTAATTTTTTCTATATATTTTTAGTTGGCCAATTAATTTATTTATATTTATAGTAGAGACTGGGTCTCGCTCTTGCTCAGGCTGGTCTCGAACTCCTGACCCTGAGCGATCCACCTGCCTCGGCCTCCCAGAGTGCTAGGATTACAGGCGTAATCGCACCTGGCCAAATGCTCTATTTCTTAACCTGGGTACTGGGTGTGGCAGTGTTTTACTTATGATTATTTATTGCACTTTTAATCTGTTATATTATTTTGCATGCATAAAATGTTAAATCTAAAATAATTAAAAATATAGAGTTATAAAGAAAGGAAGAAAGGAAGGGAGAAAGAAAGACAAAACATGGGAAAATAAAAGGGAAAAATAATGACTATTTAAATAAAATAGTCTGAGCAAAGTAGTTAAGTAGTCTGAGCAAAATGGAAATCCTAAAGGAGAAGTGCAGGAAACAGAAAAATGTTAGTCATGATGACATAGTAACAATATTAAAATGATCATGATAATGATGGTGACGATGATATAGTATTTAATGATTATGGTATGGTTGTGATTTTCCAGATAATATTCTCAGTTTATGTATATTAACTCATTTAAACATTACAATAACTAATAGATTCCAGAACTATTTCGATTTTTTACATTACCAAACTGAAGCAAATAAAATTTAGTAAACTTGATTCATTAGTGAAAAAAAAAATCCAGTAAACTTGAAAATGTTATGGAAGTGGCAGAGCAGGGATATTAATTCCATCAAGACAAGCTGATTTCTTAACCCCATGCTATTGAAAGTGTCCAAACATCGTGGTCCCCAGATAATGACTGATTGATTTTTCCTAGCCTTTCTGGCAAAACTTCCATGAACCTCCCTCTGTGTTTCTTAGAGTACAACTGCATTGTTTATGGGGATTTTGCTCTGCTTCATGGAAATTGGCCAAGCTGTTTAAGGAGCTATATGATTAAAAGTCTAGCTGAGTCTGTATGTTCACATTTTAAAAAATTCTACAGCTTCCCGCTTCTTCTTAAGACTAGTCAACCCTCATGAGATACTGATATGGAATCTGTAACAGACGTATTGGGTCACTTTTATGAAATGCATTTCTGTGTGTTACTATACTTCAGTATCTTCATTTTCTTCCCAACGAAACAATGTCTTATCGGATGCATAGGATTTTCCATGCATTATATAATATTTCATTAAAGAACAAAATTCGATAATACTATCTTCTATATTTTCAGTTCAGTCTTAATTGAAAACCCAGGGAGGGCAGTGCCAAGTCTAGATATTTGTACGCAGAGATAATTGCAAACTGTTACAAAGAAATATCCCAAGATTCTACGTATTTCCCCAAAATGTCACTATATACCGTAACTATCTCATTTCTTTTATCATTGTGATGATCTTATTCTGTGGAATTGTATATGCTTATTAATATTTTATTGTTCCAGTTAATAGAAGTCATCATAAAATTATACATGACTCACCAAGTTGGACAAAAATGATCAGAGTAATCATTAAAACTGACTCATCTTCCTTTTATTACCCTGCTCCTTGATCCTACAACTTGGGGCAGTACAGGTTATTATACTTCCTTCCCTACCCAACTTTTTGTAGAATATAAATTCCCCACCCATACCCCCACCCCAGCCCTTACGGGAAAGTGTAAATGAAGATGTGAAAAAGATACAAACAGTTTTCCAAAGCAGCGTATAGTGGAAACACCATAGGCTTCAAAGTCAGTGACCTCAGTTTGTTCCCAGCTGCATTTGGTAGCTGTGTCTGCCTAAATAAGTTTCTTTATCTCTGTTTCTCAACAAATTACGTAAATTTAGCTGCATTTTTCTTACCAGACCTCTTTATGAGGTCGCTGTGACAGTTCAATGAGATGAAATATACAAAAAATACAATATAGTGTCTGAAACTAAGAAGTGCTTGATTGTTAGTTTCCTTAACTTCCATGGACCCAGTTAAAATTTTTTATCCTCTTATGACTATAATGCAGCAACAACATCTCTAAAATTTTATAGATAAATAACAAAATTATGGGCAAAATATCATTTCAGTGCATATGAGCAGTAGCAAATTCTCTAGGTCCTTACCTGGGCAAACTTCAATTATCCACAGATTTGATCCCTGGTCATTGGACCCTGTCCAGTGATTTCAGTCTTGCCAGTATCCCAACAACTACTAGTCGGAGGCATTTTTACAAGATCTCACTCAACACTTAAAGACCTAGGGTCAAAGCAGCCTTGCTGGTAACTGTTCTCTGAACTTGGGCCCTAGTTATGCCAAATGTATTTCTGTCTTGTTTTAATGCCTTTTGCTTCTAGTTATGGTAACCAGATTCCTCCTCTATACTCTTTTTCTTTTCCTTCCCCGTTCATTCTCCTCCGAATTGCAAAAGTAAACTTTAATTGTGCACATTTGATCAAGTCATTCCGCTATTGAGTCCTTTAAAATTTTGCTTTATCTAAAGTTAAAATCTAAAATCCTAAACACGGTCTCCAAGATTCTATGTAACTTTGCCTATTTCTTCCTTTTGTAGCCTTGTTTTGAGTCACTTCTCTGCATCATTATTGTTATTTTTATTAACTAACGTCTAAAAACACTGACTTTTAAAATTTTTTCCTTGAATTGAATAAACTCTTTCCTGCCTCTGGCCCTTTTATTTCATAGGGAACTGTTTTGAAAATTTTCTCATTGTTTCTGGTATTAATACTCAGCAGTCAACTATAATATGCTTAAATGTGGTTTTCTTTTTATTTATACTGAATTTTACAGTATTTTCTAAATTTCTGACCTGGCATCTTTTATCACTTTTAGAAATTCTCAATCATGCTTGCTGCTTTTGCTCTACTCTCTCTCATCTCTCTGCAAGACTCCAGTTACATGTATGTTAGATCTTCCCATTCTGTCTCATATGTTTATCATGTACTTTTCTGTACTTTTTTTTTTCTCTACAGTATGGATGTTTTCCATAGACCTGCATTCCGATTCCATAAACTTGTCTTTTTCAAGTCCAATCTGCTACTAAACAGCTATTTTTTTAGTTCTAAAATATATATTTGATTTTTTTCAATAATTTTCAATTCTGTGGCAAAATTTTCTGCCTTTTTATTTATTTCTCCATGTTTTTCTCTTTTTTCTTGAACACCTCAATCATAATTATTTTAATGTCATTGAGTGCTATCTCCACTAATTAGATTGCTATAAATCCATTCTTATTGGATTGCTATATGTCTATTCTTATTTTCTGATGTTTTCTAAATGTTTGATCATGTAATTTTGTCTTTTAGCATGTCTAGAATAAATGACTTAAATGCAGGATGTTAGGCATAAAAAAACTATCGAGATTTTAAATTATGTTATCCTCCTCTAGGAAGATACATTGAGGTTGATAGCCTTAATATAATTAGTAACTTCTGGGTTGAGGTTTTGATCATATTTTGTCTATTTCTGGATTTCTCCTCCACCTAGAGCATACACTGCAGGGCTTTTAAATGTATATCTTAGCCCTTTTCATGAAAGATCCAGAACTCTAATCCTTGTCCCCTGAGCACAGAGAACTTATGAAAAACTTGCTATGCTTTTCAGAAACTTTCTTCTTAGCCATTAAATTGGCCACATGTCGGGCATAATTCTCCAAACCTTTCTCCTCATTAGATTCTGTGCTCACAGTTTTCTCATTTTTTTCCCCTTTTATTTCAGCCTTGAAAAACCACTAAAACCTCTTCTGATTTCTCTGCCCTCCAGAAGTGACCTTTTGCCCAGGCAAAGCCCACATTTTCAAGGCTTTGCTGAGGAATGTTAGTTCACCTTGCTACAGTTCCCTTTTCTCCAGACTTCTGGCCCCTTTACCCTGGCTGATTTAGCATTCCTTTCATGCTGTTAAATATTTTATGTGACTTTTCCAGTTGTTCTCAAAAGAAACTTTGGTCTCCTACAAGCTACCTCATTCTATCATAACAGGAAATCTGCTTCAGCTTCACATGATTTTTCTTTTATTGGAATGTTTTCTACTCTTCACCTGGCTATCATTCCCCTTCTGTATGTTTGACTCCAAGAAACTATTTACTAACTCATCAATCAATATCAAGTCTTGCCATTGAACTTTTTCTTCGTACCTTTTACTTTTCATCTATAGCACTTCTCAATTTCTATAATTAATCGTATTTGTTTAGTGCTTTTCTCTGACCCAATTTTAAGGTCCAAGAGGATAGGAGCCATTGTACTTTGTGTGTATGTGTGTGTGTGTGTGTGTGTGTGTGTGTGTGTGTGTGTGTGTGTATGCTTGTGTTCTTTCCCAGGGTTTATTACAGATCTTGGCAAATGGTAGGTTTGTGTTTCTGACCTTTATCTTGGTACTCAGATAAAGCTGAGAACCAAGTACTCAGTTCTGTAACTAATCACCATTTTTGTGCTTGATGCTCCACATCCCAGGACGCAGCACGGTACCTCTAAAGCAGTGGTTTTCTATCTTGGCTGAGGACATAGTCCTAGTGAGCAAAGCCTTTACAAGTAAGAAAACATTTAAAACACTCTGTTCTGTATATGATAGATATTAGTAAAAACAGCTAACTGTCCAAAAACATGTGTAGCCCTCTTCCCATAGGATAGAATTGACTTTGGTGAGCCCATGGACCTAGACAAGACCACGAGATTAGTTCTCCCCATTGAAATGTGAGCAGAAATTCTGTGAGTTTTTTTTATACAAGGTCATTTAAAAAGAAGACATTTCTTCTCCTCTCTGTCCCCTTCTGGAGATCACTCTGAGGTTTAGGGAGCTTGGGGCCACAAAAATTGATGGAAACTGAATCCCCCACATTGTACTGTTACTACAGTGAGAAGTAAATGCTCATTTTGTTGAGCCATTGAAACATACGAGTTTATTTGGAACAACAGTTAACATTCTCAAACTAGTAAATAAATTAATCCCTTGAACTGGGTGTTACCAGAACAAAAAACTAAAGTATGTGGTATTGTTTCAATGGTTGGGAGACAGTCTGAAAATAAATTGATATAGCAGTCTAGACAGGTAAAGACTCAAGTCATGCAGTGTCAAAACATTTGGTCAGATTATCACCAGCAGAACTTACTAAGCAAACTACATGACTACCAAACCTATAACTCTATCTAAAAAAAGAGATAGAAATAAATCCATAACAAAATACTGTGTGTTTCTTGTTTGACTTAATGAAGTTTTATAAGAGAAGAGAAGGGCTCATGTAAGAATGGGATGAAAAGTTCAGCCCTATGGTAAATATTTGTTTAAGTTTTTCATTCCCAAATAAGTTTATAATTTCAGATGGCCCTAAGGCAGCTAACATTAAAAGGGGAGAGAGAGAATGAGAGGGAGAGGGAGAGGAACAGTAAGAAAGAAACAAAGTACAGCCAACTGGAATGTTATGTCTAGGAAATACTAACCATACTTTGAGTATGGGTATTGTAACTTGGTACTGGTGGAAATAATTAGATCAGAAGCCTCTAAATTTTAAGAGAATTCTATTCTTAAGAACAAAATAAAACAAAACGAAACATGAGCCTATCCTAAAAATAAAAGCCTGCAATTATGTATATGTGTATGTGTATACATATGTGTGTATGTGTGTGTGTGTGTGTGTATATATATATATATATATATATATATATAAGCTTCTGTCTCCCAGATTCGCAATAATAGAGACTGTGATCTAAAATCTGTGTAGCTCCCAAGAAGGACACATTAGTTTTCTATTGCTGCTGGTGTTACAAATAACCCAAAATGTTGCGGCTTAACACAACACAAATCTATTATATTTTAATTCAGGAGGTCATTCCTGTAATCATACCACTCTGGGAGGCTAAGGAGGGAGGATTACTTAAGGTCAGGAGTTCAAGACTAGCCTGAGCAAGAATGAGACCCCTATTTCTATTTTACACCAAAAATAGAAAAAATTAGCTGGGCTTGGTGGCACGTGCCTATAGTCCCAGCTACTTGAGAGGCTGAGGCAGGAGGATCGCTTGAGCACAGGAGTTTGAGGTTGCAGTGAACTGTGATGACACCCAGGGCAATAGAGCAAGACTCTGTCCCTGGGTGGGGTCCTATGATTAGTTTATCCCAAGGAAATGAGCATAGATGTGATATGCTTCAAGCTATTAAGAAGTGGATATTCCTCATCCAGTCACCCTTTTTCCTTTTTCTCTATATGCAAAGGACTCTAGGGCTCTAGAGACAAAGGAGCCACAAAAAGGAAAGAGCCTGGTTGGTACCTTGAATTACCACCAGAAGAAATGTGCCTGGTGACAAGCAAGCCTGTATTACTATTAAGTAAGCAAAACCTAATTTCCTTCTATGTTAAAATATCAATATTTAAGGGTTTATTTGTCACATAAATCAATGTTAACCTAATATAAAATTACCTATATGATCAGGAAAAAAAGCTCAATCTTATAGATGTTTTTAAAAAAACCTTTAGGGTTTATCTTTCCCCTATTAAAAATATTGCATCATAAATATAAAATGTCTGATTTCAAATCAAAAGTGTACTTTATTATATCTCAAACAAGAAGCAGTACAATTATTTTCCTTACTATTGACACAGTTTTGCCATCTTAATGGTACCTTGTTTATGCCAGCAATGATGAAGCCTAGAGAGCAAGTATCAATGAAATTGCAAAAGGCATTTTTCATGGCTTATTGAGAATTGAATATTTTTCCTTCCAAGAAGTGGTCCAAAGCCTGGATGAAGTGGTAGTCAGTTGGTACAAGGTCTGGTGAATACGGTGGATGACAGAGAGTTTCCAGGTCCAGCCTCTATGTAATGACCAGTCTCAGCTGCTTAATCTCAAGCATTCTCATCATTTTGTCCAATTGGTTGCAGTAGACATCCACTGTAATCAACTGACCAGGTTTCATGAAGCTATAGTGGGTTATCAGCACTAGACTACCAAACAGACATGATTAGTTTTTCTTTGATGAATATTCGGTTTTGGACTGTGTTTCAGCACTTCATCTTTATCCAATTATTGTGTCGAATGCCTGCAATTATCAAAAAGAATCCATTTTTCATCAAAAGTAACAATACAGTGTAAAAATGGTTTGCCTTTATGTGGTGACAGCAAAGAAAGGCAAGCTTTGAAACGATTTCTCTTCTAACACATTTAATTCATGTGGAACCCATCTATCCAGCTTCTTTACCTTGCCGATTTGTTTCAAATGGCCCAATATTGTTGGAATAGGAACGTCAAACCTTGCTGCTAATTCATGCGTAGGTTGAGATGGTTTCACTTCCACTACAGCTTTCAGCTCATCATTATCCACCTTGATCTCAGGTCATCCGTGTGGCTCATGTTCAAGATTAAAATCACCAGACCAGAAATTCTCAAACCATCATGTACTGTGCATTCATTAGCCACATCCTTCTCAAACACTTCGTTGATATTTTGAGCTGTCTGTGTTACATTAGTTCCATGATGGAACTTATATTTGAAAATAACACAAAGTTTTGACTTATCCATGGTTTCATAAAACTTGCTCTAAAAAATTTCTTTGAAAGATAATCACAAGCCAAAATTTGTGTTTGAAAGACTGAAGATGTACCTTCACAATAAAAAATAAACAAAACAAGAATGGTCAAAGTGAAGTATCATAGATATCAACTATCAAACTTAGTACTTAAGGAAATTGGACATTTCATACTTAATAACCTAATACTAAAATTTATGAAAACTGTAGCATGAGTACATAAATAATTAGTTCTGAGACTAGTTTAATCATTGCTAAAGTTTGTAGCTTCTTAGATATAGAAATGCCTGCTTTTGTTGAATAGTCTGTTGAATATTCATTTAAAGGTAAGAGCTAGATACAATACATTATTTGATATAATTTAGCATGCTGTGCAATTGATTTTTATTTTTAAGTGTCTCGGTTATATTAAAGTGTATGTGAATATAATCTTGTCAAATCAATTCCAAAGCAGAAAGTATTTTTGTATTAAATGAGAAAAATTTTTTAAATGGTTATTTACAGCAATATTATTGTTTTATATAAAAGTAGTATAGTTAGAACCAAATTCTACGAGGTGATAACATTTGGAAATATTGAGCATATCATGATACGAATTAAGCCATTTAGTTTTATAAATTATTACTAAAGGGGCCATATTATTTCAGGGGCTTGATTTCCTTAATGGATAAAGGTAGTCTAATAATGTTGCCTATGCTTTAATTTAAACCCATAATTAGCTTGCCAGTTCACACAATCTGATTCTGAATAGTGAATTATCTAATATTTATAATCACAATGCAATGTTTCTTATAAAGTAAAATATAACATATATATATTTGGCTTTAGAAATCGTTTTCAAAAGCCATTAGGTTTACAAAATTCTAATTGAAAATGATAAATCTTATAGTGACGTAATTCACACATTTACCAGTCTCATACTCTGCTCCTATCTGTTTATCCGTATTAGTAGACATAATAGAAATGAAGCACTCGTGCATCTGTCTCCAGATTAGGCAGATTTCCTTCGACAGCTCAGGGAACTGAAAGAAGAGGAAGGCTGAATTACAGTTCTGTACTTTCTCTATTGAATTATTTTTCTTTCCAAAACCACATTTTCTTTGGAGTACCCAGATGATTTTTCTGCCCTAGGCACTAAGCCCTATTCCTATTTTTAACCAAAATAAAGAGTTTTGTTTATTTTTCGCTTGTGTTCTCTGAAAGGATTCTGTGACCCTCCGGTGTCGGACAGACGGGAGGGGGGAGGAGGGGATGGGTATATACGTACATAATGAGTGCGATGCGCACTGTCTGGGGGATGGTCAGGCTTGAAGCTCTGACCCGAGGGGGGAGGGGGGCAAGGGCAATATATGTAACCTTAACATTTGTATCCCCATAATATGCTGAAATAAAAAAAATCCTTTAAAAAAAAAAGGATTCTGTGACCCATATGAAGTTGTCTTATTCGAATAGCAAAAATATGAAATTGTTTAATGTCACATAAAGTAGACTTGAGAAACACCTAAGACTATGTTTAAAGTACTCTTTATTAATAACATTTCCTGGCTGATTATTCTAATTTATTGTCATGGTAAATTAAATAAAATATCATTATCATTCAATTTAAGAGTGAAATATTTACACTGAGTCAAACCTATACTGATTTATTATCAAAACTAAAATAACTTTTCATAGAACCTGGAAATCTCTTTCCTAGGTAATAGCTAATACTTAATAATGGCAAATGGATACTAATGTGTTTACGGAAGGGATGCTTCTGCCTAGATGGCTTGCGTATTTGAAAGTATTTCTTAAGCAACCTAATGTAATAACTTTGATAATAAATAGAGATTTAAACCAAGAAGGGGAGGAAGATGGCCTTGAGGGATATATGTTTTGGGAAGAATGAGGTCTTTGACACATCCCAACGTTCACACTGAAGAGCAGACTTCCACCTTGGTCTCACATGTTGCCGGAGCTGTTTCTCGAATACGCCAGTATCAGTGGCATTTATGCATAAAAGGAAGCAGCAGATCTGACAGGCAATTTAACTCAGAAATTTATGTGAACAGTAACAAGCTGATAATAAACTCACCTCACTGTATCACCATTCCCAACATGAACCAAGATCATTTCCAGTGTTAGAAGCTTTGATCTAAGTTAGTTTATTGACTTACAAATTTGTATCCAATGTATCACTTCTTTTTTTTGAGATAGAGTCTTACTCTGTTGCCCAGGTTGGAGCACAGTGGTGTCATCATAGCTCACTGCAACCTCAAACTCCTGGGCTCAAGTGATCTTCCTCAGTCTCCCAAATAGCTGGGACTGCAGGTGTGTGCTACCATGCCTGGCTAATTTTAAAATTTTTTGTAGAGATGAGGTCTTGCTATGTTGCCCAGGCTAGTCTCCAACTCACGGCCTCAAGCATCCTTTCATATCATTCTCTTCTTTTTCTTAGCCCACCTCCCATTGTCTCCCATTCATACACATTGGCTTTATGAATAACATTCATATATGCAAGTGGTTCTTAAAGTGTAGTCCTCTGACCAGCAGAATCAGTACACTCGTAAATTTGTTAGACATGGACATTTTTGGGCTCCACCTGGACCTACTGAATCAGAAACTAGGGCTTGGGCACCAGTAATCTGGGTTTTAACAGGTCTTCTATGTATTGGTGATGCATGTCCAAGCTGGAGAGCCACTAATATGCATGGATGGCTCTATAGCTTCAAAGTTACAACCATAGCCTTCTCCTGTTATTTTCTACCAGCTGCACCTCAGTCCAGACTCTATCCCACTTTTCTGATGCTGAATACGTCCTTTGAAACTGCTTAGAAGACGACAAGCCCCGATCTCTACAAATCTATTCTTCCCATGAATCAATCCTAACCCTTAGGAAGATAAGGTTCATATTTCAGTTATACTGGGTTTACTTTAAACAGACACAATACCAAAATTTGTTTAACCTTTCTTGCACATAATGCCTTTGTCTTTTTTTCCTTAGTACTCAGGTATGTAATTAAAAGCAACATAGTCTACAAGATTTGCAGTCTAGTAGTAATAATTGTACCATTTAAAGTGTATGATTCAATGATTTTCAGTATATTTACAAGTTGTGCAACCATCACCACAATCAATTTTAGAACATTTTATCACCCCGGAAAGAAACCCCATACCTATTAGCAGTCACCACACATTTCCCCCAACACCCCACCCAAGCCCTAGGCAAATGCTAACCTACTTTATCTATGTGGATTTGCCTAGTCTGGACATTTCATATAAATAGAATTATACAATATGTAGTCTTTCATGAATGGCTTCTTTCACTTAACATGTTTTTAAGGTTCATTCATGTTATAGTATGCATCAGCAATTCATTCACTTTTATTGCTAAATAATATTCCACTGAATGGATATACCACATTATTATTTGTCCTTTCTTCAGTTGATGAACATACATCCTATTTCTACTATTATGAATATTGCTTCTGTGAACATGCACGTGTTTTTGTGTGAACCCATGTTTTCATCTGTCTTGCGTAAATATCCAAGTAGTGGAATTGCGGGTCATATGGTAACTCTACATTTAATCTATTCCAGAGCAGCTACCCCATTCTAAATTACATTCCGAACAGCAGTGTAATTTATAAGGGTCTTAACTTAGAATTCTGGACACAAGATTCCAGTTTTGAAACTTTTCTTTTTAATAGCAAAGGGCATCACACATCCTAGAACTGGAAAATAAATTGATGTCTCATATAAACATTTATATATAATATAGAAACACACATTTAACCCAATTTCTGGGTAGCAAGTGGAAATATTTATAAATTTATGAAGCACATGATTCCCATCAGAATGTTCAGCTCTTAATAAGTTAATAACAAATGACTATATAATTAATACCAAATAAATAGATAACTGACTGAAAGGATAAAGAATAAATATATAAATGAATAAATAAAGACATACAACTAAATTTCTAGTCTGTATCAGACAATATGGTGAGTTCTTTAGGTTTCCATTATGCATTTACATATATATACTACATGTGTGAAACAGAGAATTTGGCTTTTTTTCTCAATGAAATATGATAAATTACTCTTGATGCAATCAATGAAATTAAATGATGACCATCAACGCCCATCAGTAGAGAGATATTTCCAAGGTTATTAATGTAAATATTAAAAAATAATTTAAATATTATTTGAAGCCCATTAGACTCTATAACTAGAAATGGTGATTCTAGAAACAGCAATTAAAACTAAGTAGAAATTTGAATGAATGGTTAGGTTCCTAATTAAAATCCACATGTATTTTTCTATGAGAAATTGCATCCTATGTTTCAAAACACTGATATAAAAATAATCATTTGGAACACGTTATAAGTTGGTAATTGCATACTGGTGATTACTATCACTATTGTAGTTTTTAGAAAATATTTTTACTTAAATTTTTAAAAATTCTCTTAAGAGAAAGCACTAAAATCAGGTAGTTTTCTTCATTTTTCACTGAGGAATAAAATGACATATTCTTCACATATTTGTACATTTGAAAATCTAATAGAAGATATTAAAAATGAAATGCATATTAGTTATAGACTTTATTGATCTGATTTATTTTGTATTGTCATATTCACTTTTTTAAAGCTTCTTACTTGATCAAGGTGAGAATATTTTTTTTTGTAAAATGTTTGTTTTTCTGATCTCCACTGAAAGAAAAAATAATTAGTAGTGTGAAGGTGTCTTACTGAGGTATTGCCGTTTATGGAAGAACAGTACACGAAGCAATAAATATCTCTAGCCAGTGATTAAATGTAGAAGCAGAGTTGATGTGTCTGATGAAAGCAAATGCCACTTATAGCCTCACATACTTCAATAACATAAATACTATTCTTGTACAAGTAAAAAGATGACAAAATAAACTCCATACATACACATAAATGGTACAAATGATACAAATTAAGAAATAGGTACATGTGTCAATCTGAATTATAATTTTATTGATTGCATATGAATCTAGCATGAGACCCAAATAATTATTTTTTTCATATAAGTTTAAATATAAGCTTTTTATAGTGATTAATTGCATAAGGTGGACAGCGACTAAGGTTTCATATATGGAAATACTCTGGTCATTAGTAATCAGTACGACTTTAGTGTCAAAGTCATTAAAATTTGTGTAACATTAATGTTAAGTTGAATTGCTATTTGGCATGTGCCTACATAGCCAATACATGTAGGTCTTATCAAATATTAGCTCAGTTTAAATATGTCGTGGTTGATCTTTTTAAATAATAGTGAAAATCTTTCTATAATACTAAAAGCCATTGGAACGTACACTTTAAATGGGTGAATTGTATGGTATGCATATTATATATCAATAAAGCTGTTAGAAAGAACACATTGAAAAAAAAACCTCTCTATCATAGCATTATTTCTATTTTTTAGAAATTGAAAACTGAGGCTCAGGAAGGTTAAGTGACTCAGCCTACATCTCTGAGCTACTAAATATCAGAGCAAGAGAAAGACCATATGGCATCGCATTAAGAGTCAGGGTACCTGAGGAAGGGTGCCTAGGTTCAAATCCCAACCTTGCTCCTTTATAAATGCCAGAACTAAGTTTTGTAGTTAGATATGTCTGTGCCATTTCTAACACACCACTGCATGTCAGCATAGTTATTTGTAGGAAGGAAGGAGTTTCTAATGGTTTCAACAGCCAACATAAAATCTGGGATCATGAATTTGAATATTTGAAGCAGGCCTAAGATACGAATAAGTTTCTTACTAAGAACAA
Organism: Lepilemur ruficaudatus; assembly: GCA_963574885.1. Taxonomy (NCBI): domain Eukaryota; kingdom Metazoa; phylum Chordata; class Mammalia; order Primates; family Lepilemuridae; genus Lepilemur; species Lepilemur ruficaudatus. Next base: position 79,202 of record CAUYRT010100427.1, on the reverse strand, counting down.
AATGTTAACACGTGGGAAGGAGCCTTAGTCCAGGGCTCGTGAACATTTTCTAAATGTGAACAATTTTCCAGGTGAGAACAAAGTCACTGAAGCAGCTAAGTCACTGTTGCCCTTTCCATCTAATCCCATTTACACCTTCCTATTGTTGTTCATGAAATTTTCTGAAAAAAAGACATAGGGAGAAAGAAGTGGTTCTGAAGGTTGAAAAAGGAAAGAATGAAGGTTCATTACAGTTCCTGAGTGATTCACTATAAAAAAAATCTTGTTACATACAAATCAATGTTTCATATGAAATAGAATATGTTTTCCCCATTTTATATAAAAATTCTGCCTGTCAAGTGATCATATTTGCTGCCTCTGGGCATATCAAATGCATAAGGAATCTGCAAACTTACGTTACAGTAGTTGCATATGACATACAGCTTTAAATAATATTTACTTTTTGATTTTAAAAAAGTAGTTAATTATTAACATCATGCAACCCATTGTACTTTTAAATTAGAAAAAGGACCTGGAACAATTAGTCATATTTTCTACAAAATCAGGAGATATTGAAGATTATGTATTATATTTACTTAACAATAAAAATTCTAGTTGATTGAATATTGAAGTAAATTGAGTTGCCCTACTTTGTTACCTCATTTATGCTACTGGTTTCTTTCAGACAGTCTTGGCCTTCACGTTTCTTGCTGTTTTCCTCTTTCTTCTTGGCATTGTGTTTATCTGTGTTATAGGCACAAACCCATCCTTTCCTTCATATTGTTGCTTCTTCATGTTTCCATTTTTTCTCTTCTCTGGATAATTTCTCTCTGTCTTCCCTACTCATTCTACTTCTTTTTCTCTTACTACATAAAAAGGGCCTCTTTTGGTAATGTGTTAAAGACAATCAACTATTGCCTGTTAGAGAAGAAAACAATCAAAAGAAGGGGCGGAGAAGGGGCGGAGTGGGCTAGCTGGTTAACTTGAGAAAGAAAAGGGAAAATGGCAGAACTGGGTTCTGTTGCTGAGCACTGATGAACCATGGGCATTTGTTAAGGCTTGAATTGAAGTGTGGACACAGTGTTGTAACTAGGTTTATGGTGTCAGTTCATCTTTGACAAGCATTTTGTTGAAAGGGAAAAGTTTTACATATTTTGAGAATTAAAAATAAAGTTTAAAGGAAATGTATATTTAAGCCAATATATATGAATAGGAAGTCCAAAAGCACTCTAATAATTTTTTGAAAAGCATCATGTCTTGAGTATAAGGAATTTTCAGATACTATCAGAGAAAGACACAGAGAGAGCAGAATATACACAGCCCTCCCAACCAAAAACATCCTTGTTCTTGTTACAAATAATGATTCCTAATCATATGTAAAATGGTATAAAGTTAAGATCATTATTAATGACAGCTAGATTATTAAATGTTATTAAAATATAATAAACACAAAAATCTTCATTTTGGAGTTATACATTTGATATTGTCAAGTTATCCATTTGGTTGTTTGGTTTAAACTAACTAAAAATTAATCTGCCAGTATCCTGACAATATAAAATATATCCACAAACATGAATGACATCTTGGGAAAAGACAGATTGCTCTCTGTGTAACACAAAGGCTTGTAGCAAAATCCAAGTAATAAAAACACTCAACTTGAAACTCAAGGCTTAGCCATTGTTTTACTTTGGACCATCTTCACCCAGGTTGGCAAATTTATTGAATCAATTTTTTTCTTCTGGCTAACTATGGACATTCTGAGAGAATATTCTTCAAGAATAGGTCACCCTACAGTAAAATTTAAAAAATTGTAAATAAGAAAAAGAAAATAATTATATATAAATTCCAACTGTAGACAACACAAGCTATTTTTAGAACAGAATTGTTTAAATCCCTGCTCTTCACTTTAAAGATATGAAGGTTGAAATACTATGAATTTGATTATAAAAACATGATCAAACATTATATAGCACACAACAATATCCTTCAGCTGATCACGAATCATAGTATTTTTTCCTCAAATTATCAGGAGCCCTTAGAAATTATACCGTTACCTTGTATATCTTGAAGAAAATACTATTACTGGATAATATTTGCTCTCTATTGATTTTCAAATATTTCCAAATACCACACTTAAAAGTTTACATCTCCCATCTGTGATAGATGACAATAACATGATCTCTATTTTATTCATCTATCAATAGAATATAGGATTTTAACTGTAAGTTCACTGGTATGTCCAGATACGCAAGTATTCTTTGTATTAATGGTAGGTATTTTAATCATGTAAATCTAAAATATGTGTCTACAAAAATAAAGTGATTGCTCTCCTATTTTTTTTCCAAAGCTTATTACCATACAGAAGGAGAAGCCCCTAGCAACGCTATTCTGTAGTGCTTCTAAAGACATCCATCTAATAGGCTGTATTATCAGTAGCCTACTGTAATGAGTTATATTATTCAGAAGGTAAATTTGATCCATAACATATCTAAATTCTTATAGAAACGTGTTAGATTATAATGATATTTTACTATCTTAAAGGAATACGGAAAACCTAGTATCAAAAGAATCATATCAATAGATGATCTGTCTCTTCCCCTCTCATGGAAGGCTCATCCATAAAATTAAAAAATCTGAAAAGAATGCCAACAGTTATTCACTTCTGCCATTTCATTTTTTACTATCTATGTCTTATTAACCACCTCCCATCGCATTTTCCTTTGCTGGTGAAAATGTGGATAAATAACTGAATTCTCTACTTCTCTTTGTCTGTGGAGGCCTAAATAAATAGATTCCATATATTTTTTGCTGTAATTTACAGATTAAAAAAAAAACCCTCTAGCTCTATTTATTGAGTGAGGATGGATCATACTATGAAATTCAGATTTTAGAGTTGAACAGAATTATTTTTTTATAGGAAGTCATGTTGTAGGCCTTTATTTTTTCTGAGATGTGTTTGTGATTCATGGGAAAGAGGACAGAAGAAGAGCAAGAATAAACAAGAAAAAGGAATTGAATGAAAACTTCTACGATTCGCAGAGATCCAAAATAGAATAACATAAAAGCTATTGCTTGGTTGAAGATATGATGGTATTTTTAAATATAATAGCTAATTTTTCTAAATTGTTAAATTAGCATAAGTTTGCCAATATAGGACTCTGATCAACAAATAATAAACTTCCAATATATACTTGTTTAATGTTACCGTGTGCCCCTTTAGAAAAGGTATTTCTTTCTTTAGAAGTTTAATGCCATATCCGTCAATATTACTTGGGCCACAGAAAAATTTCTCCTAAATATTTGCGTATTTGTAGGAAATATCTGAGCAAGTGTCTTAGTTTAGGATAGTTTATTTTCTATGCTGTTTTTTTATGAAGGCCTCTATGTGCCTTTACTTTAAAAATACCGAATATAAACTCTGACTTTAAAATCTCTACACACTCCTTTAACCATTCTCCTGGGCATTGATACTTCTGAGTTGCTTGCTTTCTTATTCTTGCCTCCTGAAAGTATTCCCCAAGGAGATAAGATAGTTGAAGCTCTCTGTCCATTTGTCTTTAATTTTAGCTTTCTCTGACACACATCTGTGAGTGCACTGAAGCATGATACTGCCTCAAATCACAAGTATTTCTGATTATGACTCTTACTGTATGTCTATCTCAGAGACAAGCCATATACTCCTATATACATATAAGCAAATAAGGCCCTTTGTCAACATTTTCACCTTTGTTTTCTTAAGATATGCAAAAAACTTAGAAAATTAATTATTGCCTTTTCAACTTTTTTTGGCCAAGAGTTATAATTTTACTTTTAAGTGTTTGTGTATATTTGTTTGTATATGAGAGCAAAAAAGAAGAGATAGATTAAAACCATTTCAGTTGATTATTTTGTCTCATTCAGCCAAAATTTTAAAGAAATTAGATTTGATTTACTGAAAAAAAATCATAGATATGCTTATATATACCTATGTTCATATGAAAATACAATAAAAATAGAATTTTACACTACCAATACTCATAACCTAAAACAAAAAGGGAGTAAGAATGAACAGTTCATGGCTATTAAGTTCTTAATGTTCTTTGTTCATTTTTAATTAACAAAAATGAAATATATATGAACGAATTAAACATTTCTATGAAATAACAATTGAGAGTTAACCAAAAGTTACCAATTATAAATCTGTTGTAAATAAGTCAGTGTTTTACATGGATGAAATCTTCTTTAAATTTTCTTCTAGAAATGATTAAGTACAAAAATCTGCAGTACTTCACTACCTTTCTAATTAAAATATTTCCTCTTAAATGAATAGTAAATATTGATTTGTGACTTCTTGTTCATTTATAACCTATGACGTATTTACTGTATTTTCTGCATATTTGCATCATTTACTATAATACAACAGTTAACCTTATCAGTCCTTATGATTCGTAAACATTTTATCTTGAATGGCAAATATTGGTGATTCAAAAATTTTATTAAAATTAATGGGATATTATCTGATTTTTAAGGCATTTTCCAAAATAACAGGACTGAGCCCAAAAAAGATGCATTGTTATGGCTGTAGTTGATCCAACAGAAACATAATGCTATGTTGTAGGAATGACCTTATTTCAGCTGTCATACGTAAGAAATAAAAAACACAGTTTGAATATCCTCATTAAAAAGGTTTAGGTTGATAAAATGCAATTAATAGCAAACCTCACAACAGGATATTAAACAATGATTTAGGCTCACAGTTGATAAGCTACGCTTTCAGTAAGAATTGCAGAAGCAATATCTTTCTTCAACACCTTCAGATGTTGGAGAACACATTGCTTCATCAGAGTGATCCAAAGAAATTGAGATTTGGCTCAAAGGCCAACAAAGTTAATAATGAAGGCTGACTTACCTTCTCTAGAAGTTTATTACATTCTTTTATTCTTTAAGCCCTTTCTCCCAAAGATATAAAATTGGAAACGGTGTACCATAGTAGGAAGTCTGCAATCGTTGTTGAAATAATTGACAGAATATATTGTAATGATATTTTTATGTTGTGAGGCTACTACGATACCAACATATCACGTAGACAATAATGGGTACCTAATTCTGCTCTTCTTAATCTTCATGCTGGGGAAGAAAATCTGCTTTTGAATCATTAAAAATTGAAGAAATGATGGATTTGACTATTTGGTTATCTAATTTTGGAGTGGGAAGCTATCTTAAGTGATATAAACCGCCTTCCTGAGCTCTAGTTCTTAGTCCCATTACATCCCACCTCATCCCTCCTTTGCCCAGCTCCCGCTGCCACACTCTCGGTACCTAGCATAAAACAAACTAAGTTAAGTCACGGTGGGGTGCCTTTTGTGAGGCCACTCAGAGTAGGAAGAAAGAAACAAAGAGCAAGACAGAGATGCAGAGAACATAAAGAAAACAAATAAGGCATAAAAAAGCAGAGATAAGCGGGAAGGAAAAAAAATCACTGGGCTAAGCATCATAAAATCACATACAGTTTTAAAATTTGGCCAGTTATCATCATCATCATCATCAGCCTTTGTTTTGGGAGGTTGCCTTCAGAGAGCTAGAAAATCAATTTCGAATTAATAAGGATCTTGTTTCTTTCATAAGCTCCTCCAGGAACTAAGGAAGGGCTAATTAAGAATCTTCCAGTCACCTCCATAATTACAGATTTTTCGCATATGCTGGGTGGTCATTCTCATCATGAATTGGGTTCTCTCCACTTTATGTCAAAAGTCTTCTCATGTACTACAAGAGGGAGCTTAAGAATCTAAGGTGTTCGAGGAGCCATTTCTACCCTTGGCCCATCAGGTGCCTCCTGAAAGGAGCGCTGTGTTGGGCGGGAGAGGCCTAATCGCAGCCCCCCAGCTCTGCGTGCCAGGAGGCCCGCGAGCTCCCTGCCACTGCTTCTCCTGAGGACGGAGGTGAAACCAGCCTGGCATAGCTACTCCCCAGCTCTCTGCCCCTCCCTGAATTCCTCCTCCACATTTCAGACGCATTTCTCAGAGTGCCACCTGTTCCTGCTGCTTACCCTTTTCATGCCTTCACGTTGACAAAAGTGAACTCACCCTGCGGCAACCTTGCCAGGCAGGGCAGGCCAGTGGCCAGAGCCGTTTGGAGGCAGTGGCAACTAGGATGTTACAAAGCCCGTCTCGCTGCACTGTCCTCCCTAGATGGAGAATCCGTCCCTGCACCCCCCAGTCCTACTCAACCACAGGACTGGGAAGATTTGACAGCATCAGGTCCTTTTCTGTCCGTCCCCAGCCTGGCCTCCGAGGCTCTGTCCTCCGCCAGGCGAGCAGAGCCATACCCTGGCGTGGGGCCGCTGGCACAATTAGCACCCCAGCCCCGCCAGAGGCTCTAACCTCTGACCCACCCGGGCAAATAGTGCCACCTGGTAGAGAGTCAATAGTGGTGCTTTAAATGCAATACAAACCCCTCCTACATTTGTTGTCAAATCACTTCACGATTCCTAGGCAGGCAGCGGATTCTGCGCCTGGGAGAAGGGCCGGGGGAACGCTGCCCGCAAGTGCAAAAATAACCCCCGAAGACGCGAGCCAAGTCCTCGGCTGGAGCCCTCGCAGCCTGTGGATGCCCGCTGGGCGGCTGGCTGTCCCCCGGGAGCCCCGCGGGGCTGGTCCGCTCCCCCTCCGCGCGCCGGGCGGCGGGAGCGAACCGGCGCCGAGTTTGGGAGTTCCTTTCTGCCTTGTATGGAGGGCCGCTCCCGGCCCGTCTCCGCCCGACCGCGCTGACGCCCAGCCCTCCCGCTGCCCACCCCCGGCCGCCTCCCTCCGACTTGCCCGAGAAGCCAGACGGAGCCTCTCTCTTCCCCAAGTCTCTCTGCCTGCCATTCCCCGCTTCCAGCAGCCACCCCCGCCCCTCCCCAGCGCCGCCACCCCTCCTCCGCGCCCGCCCCCGCCTCCCCCTTCCCCTCGGCAGTCGCGGGAATAAATCAGGGAGGAACCCGAGAGGCAGAGCGAGAGCGCGCGGGCGCCGGCGGCTCGCCGAGGTCTGTTTCCAAAGTCGCCCTTGATGGCGGCGGAGGCACGGCAGCCGCGGCGCGGAGCAGCGGCCGCGCGCTAGTGGGTCCGCCCGCCACCGCCCCTTCCCCAGCGCCCGGCTTCGTCCTCGCCGCCCCCCGGCGACTCCACGCCTCCGGCCCCGGGCGCGCCGGCCCTGCAGACGTCCGCGGTCCGGGCGGCAGAGCTGCTCCTTCTCCTCGCCCGCGGTTCCCAGCGCCGTCCCTTCCCCCGACCGGGGAGGCAGCGGGGATCGATCCTCGATCGCGAAGATGGCTGCTGGCTGCCTGCTGGCCTTGACTCTGACACTTTTCCAATCTTTGCTGATCGGCCCCTCGTCGGGGGAGCCGTTCCCTTCGGCCGTCACGTAAGTCGGCGGGCCGGGCAGGGCGGGCGGCGCCGGCCGAGCGGCGCCGCGGGAGCTGGGGACTGGCTCGGTCCCGAGTTGCGGGGCTCTCCTGCCCGTGGGGGGAGGGAGCGAGCGCGGGCGAGCCGGGCTCGGGTCTGGAGAGGCCGGTCGGAGCAGCGCGCGGCTCGCCGCCGGAATGCGCACGGGGCCGGGCGCCGGGGGCCGGGCTGTCCCGGGAAACGTCCGCCGACGTCTCGTAGCGCCCCAGCCCATCTCTCCAAGGATCCTCCAGCCTTAGAGTTCAGCTGCAGTAGGGGGAAAAGTTTCCAACCAGATTCCCGCTATCGTCAAACCCACTTCACTACAAAGTTGTGTTTTGATTGGGTATTTTACAAATAAGTAATTGCAGGCTTGCCGGGTAGCGGGGACTTCTCCCGCATTTGGCCTCTCAGATGCTAATTGCTGTCCTGCCCAAACTCGTTTAGATCCCAAATTACTGGGTGCACTTGACAGCCTTGCTGATCGGAAGAAGCGTGCTCGCTCCCCGCGGCAGAGCGTGCTGTCCGCCCAGGGGGCTCGCAGGTACTGGGGCCACGCGAGCCGACCTTCCAGACCCATTATTTGAAACATCTGAGTGCAGACAGACACGCGGCTCCTGTTCTTAGCATGAGTAGAACCTATTCTTTGAGGGAGGGACTGTTTCAAGAGCCTCCTGCAATTTTCTCTTATTTTTAACATTTCTAAAATAACTTATAATAATGAAAAAAAAAAAACACCTCGCTGCTATTCTGGAAATGGAGGGTTTATAGGTAGCTCTAGTCATACGGCAGGAAAGAAATGAAAAATAATAATTCTCTCCTCTCTTAGGCTGCAAAATAGAGTCAAAGTCAGTGGCACATATAAATATATACATATTTTTAAATGCACTGAATAACCTATCCGGCATTCTGGGAAAGAATTTATTTTGGTTTTTGAAGCTACTTTAAAGCTTCTAAGAGTAGGTAATTCTTAAGTGGATGAGTCACTTTAATGCATTTTACATAACAAAAACAAAGCCGGAGGTAGCTTTCCCGTTATTTATGCTGCTGGGAATTATTTGCTGTCCTTTGTTGGCTGAGTGCTGAATACTGGAGTTTTTGGTGGATACTAACAGTGAATCTTTTTCCCGTTGAAACCCTGCAGCTATTATTTAAGATTCATCTTAAAGTATTTATTACATTAGGTGTCAGTGCAAGAATCTGGAGGATGCACATTCTAACCCAGAGAAGGGTAGTGTCTACAGTAATGTTCCTCTTTAGATAATCTTCCATAAAACTGATTGCAGATCCTTTTTGATATGAAGCAAAAGGGTAAATGCCATCTGTAGATCTTCGTTTAATTAGCAGAATGTTCCAGCTGGATATTTTTAAAAAGAAAAAGAGTAAGAATTACCCTAAAGATGCTTCAAAATTCTTCACTCTTACTAAGAATCACATTTTTATTTATTTCATTTGTTTAGTCTATTTGGTGCTTGGCCTATACAGTGAGAACTCAAGTGACTCGGCTTGCATTTTGTGTTAAAGAAGTAGCTCTTTAAAAAAGAGTCCCACTGTTGTCTTTAATTGACAATTTATCAATATTTCTATCATTTAGGGGGAATGCATCATCATACCATTGGGGAAAACTATGGCTTTTCAAAATACAACAGAATGCAACCTTTTATTCTTGAACATACTATGGTAAAATATTAATGTTAAAATCCTCACTGTAAGAAGGACATTTGCAATAAACGCTTTTCTAAAATTAAAATAACTCAGTTTTCATGGTTAGAAATTTACTAGGGACAAGAAAGAGAATAGATAGTGGGATAAAATGGGAATTAGGACGCTGCGATTTCTTCTCTTTGAAAGGAATTGATATTTTTAACAATGGAAATTAAAGATATTTTCAAATTATATAAAACATTAATTATTTAATGAATTAAAAACTTAATAAAAGATTTTGTAGAGCTAAGTCAGTCTTCTGTAGGTAGTATTAACAATATTTTTGGAAGCCTTCTGCATCTTTAATTATTTATTTGAAAAGTTGATAATACCATCTTCTGAGGAAAGGAGAAATGATGGTTGACATTTGTACTTCAGGTTAGTTTTCTGAATAAACTTTGTGAAATTAAAAAAATGAGGGATTAATTTCACCAAGATGTGGTGTCTTTGGCATTTCTTGCAAGAAAAGAATTCATATGCAATGTTTAATCAGGACAAATCTCAAATGTTTGGGAAAAAATTCAAGTTTGTAAAAACTGAGTACAAAGATTGTAGTGTTGATTAAAGGCAAATTATGCTTCTTTATGTAAATTTCTCTGGAAATCATTAGAGAATTTTTTTTGTTTTTTTGACAATTTTTTCAGCGAAAAAGTAATGTAAGTTTTTATCAGAAGGGGAAGAACATGCCATCACATGCTATAAAATTAATTATGCATTAATTGTAGTTCGACCTGAATTAGAATTAGTAATTCAGTTTTTTTCCTAAGTAGTGTTTACAGTAGTATGAAGGGCATACATTTTATTATAATGAAACATTAATATATCAATCTAAATATCTTCTTATATTTTTTGTTCTTTAGTTTAACATACATTCTATATGGCATAGTTTTCTGGATTAAAATAATAAACTGTTCTAAGAGTTAATATTAAAATAATGTTCTTTTTTTCAGACAAAGGAATTTTGATATAATTCTTTCTCCGGGTTAGGTGTTTCTTTTGGAAATGTTTGTCTTGATAAGATTTGTAACATAAATATGTGATATGGTAGCAACCACTAATGTGTATTGGTTTATATATAAATGGAAAATATATCATTTTCATGTTATAGTATGCACATGTTGTACTGGTATTCTAAAATGTAGTTTTCAAAAAGGATAGCTCTCTTTTTCTAGAAATAATTCCTTGGCACATATGTTAAAACACTTCTATTTTAAAATTCAGGATTACATGTGTGATAGCTAGTATTATAATATTAATTTAAATCTGTCCTTAATTTTAAAATCTTTTTACAAATCCAGTTTTTTAAAGTGTTGTATTTATAACTATTATTCATATTAAACTTTTATCTCAGTCATGTCAAAATGCCAGTCAGTCAACAATAATTGGCTGACAGCCCGTTGGTATGTGAGGATTTTAATATAAACTATACAACGGTGTAAATACATAACTAAGACTTATACATATCTACAATAAATAAGCATATCATCCCATTAAAGAATAGTAGTTTTGGGGTTTAAATATTTATGGTGTTAATATTTTTTTCTGTTACTAGACAAACTTATTTAAGGCTATAGAAAAGAAATTTGTATGTCATGACATTGGAATGGTTATCTATTCCATGCATTAGAAGTGACATAATTATTCTCACTTGAGCTTAGCAATTTCTGTTTACATACTACCTACAGAAGAAAATGTGCCATATGGTAAAATATGAGATAAAACATTAAAACAATGAATGTTTATAAATTTCTTTCTCAGATCTTTAATTTGTTCTCAGCTTAACCGTGTTACATTTATTATTCCACAGGTGTATATTTAAAAATATGTAACAGTAGATGTATTTTTCCATATAAATAGTAAAATAATGTTAAATTTATTAATGTTATCCGTGTAGCTATTTGGATTGGCATTTGAATGAACACTAGGCAGACTGATATGGATATAATTAAAAAACATTTTGGAAAGACAAAAATCTAAGCATATTATGGTTTATAAAAAGGAAATAAAAATGCCTTTGTTATCTTTTTTCATGGCTTTCATTAATTTTAGTGTAATAAATACATATAAAACTGGAAAATAAAGCAGGTGGTTCATTTTAAAAATAGATAAAAACTTTCCCGCTCCTTTTCTTCAAAGAACCATGGCTGCGTAGACATCTTTCTATTATTTCTCCAACATTTATAAAAATAACAATAAATTTTTCTAGAGTTTACACATAGTAAGGTTTTGCAAAAACATAAACAATGTGTGTGAATCATATGTTGTATTCAGATTTAGTGTTTACATTTAGGAGCATATATTCATAAGAAATAATGCATTTAGAAATTTTTTAAATAATTTAAAAAATTGTGCCCATCACAAACTATATTATTTAATTTATGTATTCTCTGGAGTATTCATTACATAAAACACCTACTTTGAGGTTTCTCTTCTTTTTCCTGCTTATCAGTACAGATACAAATTTCCAAGAAAGTAATCTGGTCTTTTGAATTCACATCTTATTTCCTAGCATGTGGCTTTCAACTATTTGTACCTTTAAACTGGAGACCTAAAGGGGTAAAATGAAATATATTTTAGGCAAATCATGCAATTTGTTGCTCTCTGCTGGTGTCTTACATGTGTGAACGTAAACAGTTCTAACATAAACATGAGTAGAATTTTGAAAAAATCAGAATTTGTTTTAGTATTTCTAAAAAGTAACATTTTATTGTTATTAAAATGGCAACCTTCCATTATTTGTATTAAAAGAGCTGTCTGTGGTAGTATTGCGAAAAGCATGTAAGCTGCTTACCGTGGGGAACAAACTTTGTTCTATTATGTCCACTCGACATTTACTTAAGGCTTACAGGGTGCATCAAGCACTGTGTCACTGAGTGTGTCAACTAATCTTTCCTTTCATGGACTGTCCATGAGCAGTACCACAACTGTTCCCGAGCCTTTCACTAGGTTGCTTTCTAGTAAATTTGGAATGGGCTGTGATGGCAAACCGTATAGCTTAAACATGATTCATTTTTGTGTGTGTACGCTAAAACATGAAAATGGTTGTGTTATATCGTTTACAGAGTTGAAAGAAAAAAAACGATTGACTTGGATGTCAACTGAGTAAAACTCGTAGCACTTTATGAAAAATACTGTGTATTTACCACCTTTTTCTAGTGGGGCCAAAATATTAACTGGCATAATTAGGTAACTTGTCTAGTTAGTATTACTATAGTATTCTATTTAATAGATAATTTCTTATGTGTGTGCAAATATACGTACATACATGTGTGTATGTACACACATAGATCTTTATAATTTAAGTGGTTTGCTAGGATAGCAAAACCTCAGTAAGGTAACGTTATGAACAAGTGTGCATGCTTTAAGATTCCTGCCAATCCATAACTGATTTCAGGGATTAAATCTCGTTCTAAATATTTTAATAACACGAGCATTTAAGAATAATTTGTCAAGACAATCAAATGAGATATTGTGTATAAAAACAACTTGAAAATGCTCTAGTCCTATAAAGATGAGTTATTAACATAATTGATCGAGTAACTAAAAAAGTGCTTCTAAAGATAATTTTGCTATCTTTTAAACACAACAAGTATGAGAAAGAAACTGTTGCACTTCAATATTGGGTATCTATTAAGTTCTTTACATACTAAGTAAGCAATTTATTTCTGCTGTTTAGATATGGTATACTTTGAAATTTGTAACAATTAAACATAGTTGGTGGTGTGATGTTTTAGGAATGAGGCAAGTGTGCACAGGTTTTAAAATTTTATTTGTAAAATATAAACTTTTAGGTATCTCTTGTAAACTTTATATCTTTTGTAGTAATTCAATACATAAGAATAAACTACTCTTAGCAATTTTTAAAAATGAATCAAGAATGTGGCCATTCCTCCTTTAAATTTTGCCACTTAATTGTACAGATTATGAACAAGGAAAAGATTGACATTATGGCCTCAACAAATCAGCAAACTTTTTATAGTTAATTTCAATAATTCAGAATCAGGCTGTTATGTATAAAGCAATATTTGAAGTTCTCTTTGAATATGAATGTGGGATATTTCTGGCTAAATGTTATTTTAACATTTGCTTCTGCTGATTTTTTTTAACCATATGCTCTGTGGATTTAAAAAATTAGGATACATTTAAAATTCCATATCATAAATGGAAGAAAACTTAAACTAGCAATTATGGCAGTAGAAAATAATGGTGTTGGCCATTTTAAATGCTTCAGATTTGGGGATAATCTTACTGTCTATTTGAAGTTCTTTTTCCTGAGTAATTAAAAACGTACTATGGTGGTCTCCTGGAAAATAATGAAAAGTAATCACTGTATTCTTTTATTCAAATAATTCATTCTTAGTTTCTCTCTTTCATATACACACATACAATTACTATTAATAATTTATTATTATTTGCATATAACATCAAATTAAATGGGATTTTTTTTTCTTTTGTCCCATTACCAATGATCAGAACTAAATTTTGGGTCCTTTTCATGTGATCTACACTCATTGTTGCAGAGGACCTCCTCTTACCACTGAATATTTCCCTCTATAAGGGAAATTTGTTGAGGGATTTTGATACATAGATAAATGTGTAATATGAAATCAACACTTCCACTAAAATTGTCAAACAGTCTAGACAATCGTTTCTTTTGACATTTGCCCAATACTGTGGCGATAATTAGGGAAAATAAGAGAAAGAACTAATAAAATCATTCTTTTCTAACATGCATATTATCAGGCTATAAAAAGGGATAGTTAAATATTAATAATGTCTTGTTTTGAGAATTAAAAGAGGAATGGCTCTAATAAAATAAATGGGCTCAGGCACACTGTGAAAATCTCTCATTTTACAAAAGTGATCAACAGGCATTGTGGTGAAAATGCTAGGAGGAATGATGCATGTGTAAGTGGAGAAGAGAAAGCAGCTCTCAGATTTAGGAAGTGTGAACTTATATTAGAGATGCTGAAGGTAGCAATTGGTTATTTTTCTTAATTTCTTCTTTTTTTCGCCATTTCCCATGTGAGCTTGGTTATACTAGAAATGCTGCTTCTTAAATATAATATTCATTTTTAAAGACCTAAATATTCAGATATGGAAATTTACCTTAGAGACCAAAGAAAATAAATTGTCTAGATCTCAAAAAATAGAAGTACTTAAAAATTCTTACTTCCTGGGGAAATGGTTCATTGGATAAGAAATATTAGTATAACATTTTATTAAAAGTTTAAGTGCTAATCGTCAAGAAAGAAATTATGTTAGTAAATTTTTTTTTCATTAGATTACAAGCAGGGAAATAATGTAGGTAGACAGGCTTCCAGGCAGTACACTTAAGACTATTTAGGCCTCTAAATAAATAGTACATCTCATTTTTAGAAATAGTTTTAATTTATACTGTTCGTTTAATGTCTCCTGCTTCAAATATTTTTAATACCAAATATAATTTGATTCAACAATTAATGCAATTATTATCATTCACTGCAAATTATGTACTACATTGAGCTACATGTTGAGAATACAAATTGAGGAAGAGAAAATCCCAAAGGAAGACATTCGCAGCTCCAAGCTAACTACGAAATGGTGGGATGCATCAAAGCATGACCAAGGAAAAAGTACACTGCATGTTGAAGGAGCGTGGTTTGAAGAAACATGGTCTATTTTTAATTAGGCAAAGGACTGCTGGGTGGGAAAAGATGTTGGTGGGACTTTTGGCTTGAGTCTAGGTTATAAATTTCTTGCATTCTGACTGCTGGAGGAGATGGGCAGTGCTCACATCACATGAACATTTGTGGTATCCCTGCTCTGCATACCAAAACAAACTTGGTCTCCTCGTGTGTTGCTATTGAGATCGTTAAATTTAAAAAAATAATAATAGATTTGAATCATAATATGTAGGAGGTGGATTAAAGAGGACTGGTATTTGAGGCACAGGCCATGAGAGTCCTTAGTATACTACTGTAGGATTCACTGAACTAGAGGTGCCTAAGGTCTTAGAAAGAATAGTGGCAGTGAGAAAACCAAAGCAATTATGAAATATACTATAAAAATAAAATTTCAGGTCTTTGTGGTTATGGGATTTGGGGAATTAGGAAGAGAAAAGAGTTGGAGACAACAGGCAGATCATGTTTTGTTAAACGTTACAGACTAGAGAATACAGGAGGAATAACAGGTTGGTGTTGGGGCCAGGGGCAATAGGTTCACTGTTGGACATTTTCAGTTTGCAGTGTCTTGTAGATGTCTATTAGGCCCTTAGAAATATGTATCTGAAGGGAGTTTGAAGATAAATTCAGAGAGCAGTATCTTTGAACCCAGAAGAAGGGTTTATTCATTTATTTAACTGATATTTATTTAGTGTCTACTATGATGAACACTCTAAGTTTTGTGGAGAGAACAAATGAGATGATCCCTTTAAGGAAGTCATCAGGCCATTGATATAAGAGCAGTTTCAGTAGAGTGTGGGACAGAAGCTTAGTTTCAGTGGCTTGAGGAGTTGGTAGAAGTTGAGAATATGGAGACAGAAAGTGTAGATTGTTGTTTCCAGGATTTGGCAATATGAGGAAAGAGAGAGACAGAGAATTCACAGGCAGGCAGGTTAAGGGACTTTGCATTCTTTTGATTTGTTTGAAAAATAGGAGTTAATGATAGGCCATTTAGGATTGCAAGTAATATGAAACCATAGGACTATCTTAAAACAAAAAGAGGAATATTTTTAAATGTTAGCAGAGCTGGAAAAGCAGTCATGGGAGTTGTGTTCAAGGATGTACCAACAGCTGCAGAAAAAGGTGAGACTGCCATCAAGATCATCTCTCAGGTCATCGTCTGCTTTTCTCTGTGTCACCTCCTCTTTCTTCTCTTTCTCTGCAAATCGGCATTTTTCTGCTTCTTAGCATTCAGGGTGTCAAAGGGTTGCAAAGGATTGTATTTTCTGTATTGAAGCCTTGAACCAGCTGGAGTCTAGAATCCTAGCCTAAAAGATAGCCTCCCAAAGAAGATATGTTGATAGTCTGAGTTTGGACCTGATGGCCATTGATAGCCCTTTCAGTTGTGACCAGGAGATGGGATTTAGAAAAGAGATTCTGGTTGGCTAAGTTTGGGCTATGTCTCCACACCTGGTCCAATCTTATTAGAAGGTATTACATTGTAAAAGGCCAGTTGCTATTACCATGAATTGGGGAAGAAGCAATTCTCAGAAAAAGGCTCTGGGGCTGTGGGGTGGGAAAGGTTGTACAGACAATGAAATAAGAGGGGAGGTTCGAGTATATCAGAGGGCAAATGGCACAGAGATGAAAGCAATGAGAGAGGCCATGGCTGATGGATGGATTCTGACAGAGGCAGGTGAGGAAGGGATCAAGACTAAAACAATGTCTTACAAAGTAACTTTTGAAATATGAAACAGGCTTGAGAATTAAAGCAGATGGTTGGAATAGAAGATGGATACAATTCCAATTTACTGGAGATGTTTTTGGAGGAATGATTCAGATTCCATTCTCAACAAGAAATGACATGATTCAGAAATGTAATACATACACATTACTAATATTCAAATTTTGAGATTCATGGTCTAGAGTTTTTTTTTTTTTTAACTTGGTAGTAACAAGGCTCCAGTTCACCACTATATTACCTTTGGACACAGGAACTTGGTTCTCTTTGTCTTTATTTTTCATTTACTCCTTTCCTAGGAGAGACTATCATCATGAAGATCCATGTAGTATTATAAGATGTCATTAGATTTAATAAATGTGTATGTGTGTGTAGAAAGATATTATAGTAGTATAATTGAAAAAGAAACAGGAAAAGAACAAACAGTTCTTTCCTTTGGCAAGTTAGCATTATTTATTCATTAATTTTGGGCAGACAGTGGTGGTTTACTGCCCTGCCCTGTTGATGCTACCCACCTTCTACAGTAGAGAGCAGAAGTTTGAACTGAAACAGATCCTTGTCAAGAAAACAAAATGACAAACTCGATAAAACAACACACCACTGGGAGCTGGGTGTGGTGGCTCAACAATAGTCCCACCTAGTAGGAAGACCTAGGCAGGAGGATCACTTGAGCTCAGTAGTTTGAGTCTAGCCTGGGCAACATAGCAAGACCCTGTCTCTAACAAACAAACGAGAAAACCAAAAACCACTTACAGAATATTCCTGCAAAGCATGTCGCTGGCCAACCCTTACTGAAGCATCCCAGGTCTCCTGAAGGTATGGAAATTACTGGCAGCTGCCATCATAGCAGTTCCCTGAGTTTCCAAGATAATAAATGAATGGTTAGGATTGAAAATGCCAGCAGATCTAAGAATTAATGTTGATCTCGCTGGTACCATGGCAGTGTGAAAAAACGACTCTTGTGGTTTGTGGTAGAAGATGAGAAAAGTTAGGGAGGTCTATTTATTCCATTTTGTGACTTTGCTGTTTTTTCTCTGCTGTATGTGTTCATGGTTTATTTAAGCTAATTTTGATATCTCTATCTGCAGAGTGTCTGAACATTGATAATTACAATCATACTTCTGTTATTATATTATTGCTTTCTGACATTTTTGAGCTCCTCGTATATGCCAGGGGCTGTGAATACCTTCCATGTTTTTATGTTTCTTAATCCATCTAATCTTCAAGCTAATCCTCTAAGGTAAGTATTATTATCATTTCTGTTTTGTAAATGAGGAAACTTAAGTTTGGAGTATGAAGAACTTTTCTGAATTTCCTTAGGAGCTAAAATTTGATCCCAGCTCAGCTTGATTTTAGGCTATACTTCCCTGCTGTACTTGGCTGCCCTTTGCAGAAGCTTTAAGGCATGAGCCTCCATTATCTCACCTGGCTGCATAACCCGGCAATAAGATTGAGGGGAGAAGGAGTCAATGTAAAGTAGAGCAGAACTAACTCTCAGCCTCCGTTTGCCCATCTGTACAACTAGGATGATATTCATGCATCCTGCACCATAATGCTATTGTGAGGATCAAATGAAAGAACGCATGGGGAACTTTGAAGCACTGTTTAATGGCCAGACTTTATTATTTGTGCATTGTGTGATTCTTCTGCCTTTGAGAGATCATGAAAATTGATGACTGTGGTTTAGTGAGCTAGATTATTGTGCTAATATATCATTTGGGCCATGAGAAAAATTTGAAATGAATGGGAAAAATAATGCTTAGTGGCCTTAAAAATGTCTCTTCCTGAAACTTGTGTAGCCTTTCATCATAAAAAGGAAAGGAAAGCAGATGCAGTGGAGTCCAGATAGTCTTGGGTGGGCGAAGTGTTTCATCCCTGAGTTAAGGACAAAACCAGTGTCCCAAAAGGGACCGTGAAGCAAGCAGAACCACAGAGTATTTGGTGTGTTTTATCATGACGCGTCAGCCAGCACCTGTTGTATGAGAACTGTGCCACAGGAGAGTGAATCTATTTTTAAATGTCATAACTTTGCCACTGATAACCTCTCATTTCCAAACAAAGATACGAGTTTTTAGCTTCAAAACAGGATATTTGAAAGTTAAGAAAGCGATCTATGCATGATGTTTATAGAAATGATTCTGGACAACCCTACAAACTGAGTGAATACAGGATAGAAAAGTCAAAACCAGTTGCATTTTTAGCAACCCATATAGTAGTCAGCAAAAATCTGCCAAGAACAAACCGAAAAAGGCCAGTTTTCACTTGACTCATCCAACTGATAATTAGTTACACTCATTTAATCCTACCCTTTCACTTTACAGGACAAATGGAGTTGAGTCTTTCACAAACACCATTCTCTTGTTGGTAAAAATAAAACACAAATAAAATTTCAAGTGCAAAATTTGAAATGACTCATGGAGAAAATAAGTGTTTTATATTACCCTATACATTAATATCATGACTAATGATTACAGCTTGATGATAACCATGGAAGCAGCAAGTTTTCAAGCGCCAGGAACTTGTCTTTTTATGGTAGTCATTTTGACATTTGCCACAGAAAGGAATGTGTAAAATTTTTATGATGTTTGCCACTTTAAAAATACCAGTCCTTCTTTGCCATGACATTATATTAGAACTGACTTAAATTTGCATCTGTAAAAATGTGGGGAGACTTAAACAAATGGGCCCCATGAAGCTTCAGAAGGATGGACACAATAGAGGGTGTACAGATTGCTCTAAATTAAACATAAGAAATACTTGGTTGTCTCTCCAAACACCTGATTTTTCTGTTGATATACATGTAGAAACTGTAATTAATTTTTATGAGGCAAAATTTTTTGTGCACATGTAGCTTGGTTCCCAGAGGACTGATACATGGGTGCCAAGGTCTACTGGAGAGCAATTATTTAAAATGTATATTCTTCCTCGATGATAATAAATAAACATAGGGGAATGGTAACTCATCACAGAGTAAACCATGCATGGTTATTATATGAGGTCATTCATCTCCTTAAATTATCAGATGTGACACAACCTGTCTGTGTAGTGTCTAAAAGCCAGCTGAGTCTCCAAGCGTAAATGACTGTGACAGAGGAGCTATTTGAAGGTTGCAAGCCTTGGATTTAGTCCTACCCCTTCTGGGTTTTTCCGTAAATGAAGTAGCTTGGCCTCTGAGTTCTATTCTTATAATACGCATATGGATCTAAAACCTGGGGTCAACAGGCTACTCAGGATCTATTTTTTTCCTTCTGTTTCCTCTGCACTCCAACCCTAATTTTGGAGAAACACATACCCTGGCCACATATGCAGATATATATATATTAATATTCTTATATGATATGTGTGTGTATATATATACACACATCAAATATAGTATTGTAATGATTTGTATGAAATGAAAATTAAAATATGAATAAAATATGCATATAAATTCAGATTATGTTACATGTATGTAGAAAATATACATTTAAAAGGCTTTATAAAACCTGAAAATGCTTTGTAGTATCCAGGAATGCTGTCATGCATATGAAGGATTGTAAATTTCATTAGGAGTAACTGAAATATCAAAATGAATGCGATGTATTTTTGTCCGGTCTGAGTCCTGCAATCTTACTCTTTCACATCTTCCAAATCACACAATGATTCCATATTGTTCCATTTGTTCCCAAAAGTTGTTAGGCGTGTTGATAGATACTTAAGTAAAGCCAGAACTGTACTAGTCTGTGTAGAGAATTCAAGGCAGGCAGCACAGTATGGTGGGAAGAATCAGGGTTTTGAGTAGGGGAATCCCAAGGTTAAACCCTGCCTCCAATACAGCCCGTGTGATCTTAGAAAGTCAATGTCCTTGAGTTTCATTTTCATACTCTGTAAAAAAGTATCACACTCTATGCCTTTTAGGGGAAATTGTGAGGCTTGAATCAGTGGTCATCAAGTACTGGTATATATATATATGTATTCCACTGAATTTAGTGAGCACAGTGTAGAAAGTATTAGTTTCTTTCATCTTTTTAAAATTCTACTGTGGAGCCATTAGAATTAGAGGTTTTTCTTGCAGTTCTAATCCACTCCTGGAGGAATCTATGGAGATTATTAAGGATTACTTTATTTTCTCTAAATAATCTCTTAACGCTCTTGTATTAAGGAGATTAGGGCACTGGGGGAAAATCTTCCCTACAATGGGCATGGAAAGGGGAGCACCAAGTTAAAAAAAAAAAAAGAAAAGCCAGATTGTTCCTTGTCCTGAGGTTATATTTGAGATTTTTCATGGTATATGTCATGGTTTTTGTCTGAGGCTGGGTTGTATGTCACTAGAAGAAACAGCAAGCTGTATCAGCTGCCAGTTAGATCCATAACTCTCTGTTTACCGAATTAGAACAGATCCCTGCCAAGATGCACAGGTCTCCTGCATTATAAATGAATCTAGATGTTGGATCCATGCTGAGTATCATCAAAGCTTCTTTTTTGTCTGTGACTATCAAGTACTTAGAATTCTAATACCATTCTAGAGATGTAGAGAAGTCAATTCATTAAAAAATGAATGCTTTTGGACATTAGGGTTTAATTCTCTCATGGAACTTGTCTGGTTGGTTAAAAATGTGGATTCAAAGCTCAATTCTACAGTTTATTAGCTGGATAACTTCAACAAGTTAACATTCCCAATCGTTAAACGTCATAGGGTTCTTGTGTGGATGAAAAATGTTAATTAATGTAAAATATTGGCATGTAGAAAGCATTGAACAAATATAATCTGATTAGAAATAGGAGAATTCTTTAGTTAAAGTTCTTGTTGGGTGACAAAAAAAATAGAAATAGGAGAATTCAGTGTAATTGGGTGACTTGGGTTCCTGTTTGCTTCCACCACTAACTAGAGGTGAGTCCTAACTTGGTAACATCTTATAAGGAAGAATTCCTGGCTTTAGCACCTTCTAACATCTAATTGCTCACCCCCTAACTGTTTCTTAAGAACTTGGTCTTAGTTGTTACATAATTGCCATTCATGTGTCTGCTGACCATAATGTAGATCTTTCTAGGTACTTGAGCACTCTGGTGCCTGGGGGTATGCTCTAGAAAAGGTTATTTTCCCCCATTTTAGTTTGTTCTTTCTGAAATAAAAAATGGTCAAGTTGGATGATTTTCTCCCTTTTAAACACCACACTGTCACCAAACTGCGCTAAAGTGCAGTATGGTACCAGGTTTCTTTTTGATCTGATTGAAAGATATATTAAGTATAGTTGTTCCCTGTTATCTGCTGGGGATACGTTCCAAGACCCCCGGTGGATGCCTGAAACCACAGATAGTACTGAACCCTATATTTTACTATGATTTTTTCCCTCTACATCCATACCTAGGATAGAGTTTAATTTATAAATTAGGCACAGTAGGAGATTAAAACAATAACTAATAATAAAATAGAACAATTATAACAATATACTGCAATAAAATGTATGTGAATGTAGTCTCTCTCTCTCTCTCTCTCTCTCTCTCTCTCTCTTTCTTTCTTTCTTAATACGGTAAAATTTTCAGACCATGGTTGACCACGGGTGGCTGAAACCATGGAACCTGAGACTGCAGATAGCAAAACCTTGGATAAAGGAGGACTACTGTAATATATAATTAAGTCATTGACCTTGCAGAAAAATTGACCTTGTATGCAGAAAAATAATTTTAGTGGCCCATTGTCACCTGATGATTTTGGTTCCGTGAAAGAAGCCCTAGATGTTCTCACTCGACAATATATTTCTAGTACTTGTTGCAAACTTAACTCTGAAAGTGAAATGGTAACTTCAGAACTGCATAAACAGCAACCATACTATGTGTAACATAGAATGGTGTTTTTTCCTTCTAAGATGAACAACAAACACGTCTTATCTTACCTTAAGCAATAAATGAATATTATGAAATGTTTTTAGAAAGGATTAAAAATCAATTATATTATACTCTTTAAAATATCAACTCTAATTTTTCAAGAGGACTTTATAGTTGAGCTCATAGGACATTTAAAGTGTAGAGGTGTGTGTGTGCAGAATCCTTTATGTGCCCCTTCACTGTGCCCAGCTAATTAGCTTCCCTCCTATTGTAAAGGCGTGATTAAAGGAGTTAGAATCACATATTAAATCCTCGACATGTATGAAAAAAGATGTGAATCAGATTATACAAAGGAAATCAAAGACCGATCACTAATTTAAAGTTCAATGAATCAAAACAAACTAGACTCTTCATAAAGGCATTTTATGTAAAGATACATAAAATAAATCCTATGTTGAAAATTTGGTAATATAAGTTCATTTATTTTGTTTCGGTATTTTCTATCATGTGTAACCACAAACTTCAGGTTTAAAGCAACACACGTTTATTATCGCACAGCGTCAATGGTAAGGAGCCATGGACGGCCTCTGTGCAGAGTCTCGCCCGGCTGCAAGGAGGTGTTGACTGGCCTGCGTTTCTTTATGGGGCTACTGTCTACCCCTCTTTCAAGATCATGTGGTTGTCGAGCCTTATTATAGGTCCTCTGACAACATGGCAGTTTTATTTCCTCAAGTCTAGAGGAAAAATCACTTGGTTTAGAAAGGGGGCTCAGTCCCTCTTTAAGGGCTTTCAGTTGATTAAGTTAGTCCACCTGTGATCTCTTTTGATTAACTGAAAATCAAGCGATTTGGGATCTTAATTATATCTGCAGAATAGCCTTACTTGCACCATATAACATAATGTAATCATGGGAGTGACATCCCTTCCTAACCACAGGTCCCATTCAAGGAGGGTGGGTTAGACAGGGGGTGGGAAACACGGGAGCCATCCTAGAATTCTGCCTACCACAGGTTTTACTATTAGACAACCCTCATAAATACACCACAAAGTAGAAAATGGGAATGCTCACTCCTTTCCCTCTTTATATGTTCACAAATTTTGGAAATGCTCTCAAATATGAAATGTCCTATCATCCTCTTGCCTCCAGGCAAACTACGTTTTGTCACATTGGTTCTGACCCATCCTGTAAGGAAAGTAAACTCCAGTAGCTCATTCACTACTCATTAAGGGTGACGTCATAATTAGTTAGCTGAACTTTTTACATTCTACAAAGAATACTCCTCTGTGCTGTGGTTTAAGCTAGCTTATACCATTATGGTCAATAAATGTGTGTAAAAATTATAAATCAATTCTTTTGAAATGTAAAGGATTAAGATGCTTCCAAATTAAGGTTTATACTTGGGTCTCTCCTGAAATTATGTGCAGTTTCCTGTTTGTGTAAACTAGGCAATTTTCTAAAAACCTAAACAGCATCATTTTTAAAAATTCCATGTACTCACATGGAATGCCAATGTTCTCTAACCGATACTCCAACTACAAAATATTAATGATTGCTTCCCTTCAGTGAGTAGATTTACATGAATAGCCATAAATTCTGCTTTTCAAAGAAAAAATTATGATGAAAATGCTTTTTCATAGTACTTGAGTACTGGGTGATCAGTAAGTTTACCTTAAGAAGAGGGCCTCTCAGATACTGCATACAGGTAGGTGCTCCCCTGCTCAGCCATGTGTGTCCCTAGTCATTTTGCCTTCAGAGTACTTCTGGTTGTCTGCTTTGTTCAGGATTTGTCTTGTTATACCTCTAGCACTAATTAATTTGCTAAGATCAGGGCACTCTGGCCAGAGTAATTATCTCAGTTCAGTGCTTTTCACACTAACTGTGCTAAAGAAGCAGGGTATATTTATTTATTTTGTGAATTTCATATCCATTACAAACATGGGGAATATGGATTTTTTGTGAAACGGAATGAAAATCATTTAATGGAAAAATGAAATTTAAAAAGATATATAAAATATAAACCTTGTTTTAAATAATCAGATTCAACAGCCATAAAATTACTTTTTCAAAGTATTTGTAAAAGTATCTACACACTCTCAATGTATGTACTTTTCTTGTAGACTGGTAGAAATAGTTCCCAGACTGGCAAGATCTGCAGAGCATAATCGGAGCAGATCTAGTTTAATATATTTGGGTATTTAAGATAACTTAATTACTGTTTTCAGTTTGAAAATGGTATTACAAAAACTAAAATAGATTTGCACATTAAATGATTTTCCATTAAAATGATATGCTCTATTTTAACACTTATCTTCTATTTTAGCTATTGGATAGCAATGGCCTTTTCCTCAAAGTAATCATAATCCTTTGGTTTGAAGGTAGCCTTCTATTTAATTGTTATTCTGTAGTTCCTTTCAGAATTTTGTTATTTATAAGCAAATTTGGCCTTTAGTGTAGAACATTTACTATTTACTATGAATCCAAACACTTGCTGTCAGCAGAGCAATTATTTTGCTACTGCAGTAAAAAGAAGGACTGCATACTCTTTTTTCAGTGAACCAGCTAATGTGAAAGTACCTATTTCCTTTTGATGGATTTTGGGATTACTTTGTATAATCAGAGAACAGATGTATATAAATTGTTACTCTACAAAGATCTTATGTCAGAGAATCTTAGTGCATACCTGGTACAGGTTGAGTTAGTTTCCTCTTCACTTAAAAAAATTGTTTGTATAAAGTATATTTGGCCTATGGAGCTGAGGCTATATAAAAATCTCCATTGATAACTCAGATCTCAGAATGTCTGCCAAAGTGTAAAAGTATAAATAATTCTGACTATATTGAAACACATCTAGAATCAAACAATATATTCTTGCAAAAGGCAATAAAAAGTTTTCAAAGAATGGCATGTTCCACACCATTTATGTTTGATTCAAGTGTTCAGTTAGCAAGTAATGAGTACTGCAGAGCTTTTTCATTTTGTGGACCCTAGTTTCTTCCTAGGCATCATTGGAATTAAAATGCATGAAAAAACCATGTTGGTTTTTGACAAAGCATATTTTGTTATTTTCAACTTGTTTGGAGATTTTTCAGTTGCCAATGATGTTCTTATATTGCATGTAGGGTTTTTCCTAATGAAACTGAGGCATGTTAAGTTTTATGAACAGACTACTACAAAATCATCTGTCTTTTTTTGGTAATGCCTTTCCATGCAGTTCCTTCTAAATTGTATCTGTCACTATACGTCTGTTGCTGAATAGTTGTCTCAAGGACTTTTATAGAGTTTTTCCAAATTGTTGAGATAGACTAGTTTCCTAGAATATCAGAGTTAAGTGTTTTGAGACTCTCTTGAGGGGTTGCTATTATGTTTTTCAGTGGGTCACTTAAAATGAATCAAATTAAACTAGGTTGTTTTGTAAAGATACTGCATCTCCCAGATAATAGTTAGGATGTCATGTCAATAAAATTACCAATATTAACCGTTCTAAACTTCTTGGAGAACTGATTTCCTTATAAGCGATTTTCAGGATAAGCTCACAAAAAATACCTCATCAATAAATTTCCATATAACATAACTTCAAGGATATCACATAGTGAAAATTATAGCTGTTTCTATCTGTTTTGAAAATCCTCTTCAAGAAAGAGAATGTAAAGGCTATGCTTCTAAGAGAAACCTACTGAAATCTTACCAATAGAAATTGCCCAATACCTTGGTGACCATTATAGTTAATTATTGCAATAAAATATTAATTATTATTACATTTTATGTGCACATCATTTAAAGTATCTTAGCAAGATGACCCCTGTACATGATTATTTTAATTTAATTTATTTGTAATTTGGCCAAAAATATGGCATAAGCATTTAGAGCCAGATGTCGTTGTCTCATGAACCTCACATCTAAAACTTAAGTATTATCTTCTTTGTGAACAGCTTTGGCTAGAGGTTGGTTAGGCCTTATTTCATAGGGCTGCATGGAGCAACAGGAAGGGAAGTTATGGTTAAAGAACATAAATGTTTGGGGCCACTCATCGTGGAAATTTTATGAGACTGAGGTTGTTGTCTCCAAATTATCTATAAGATCATGCTCTTGACCTTATATAGTGCTGAAGTGAGATCTCTGGGTTATTCTTTCTCTTCCCTGACCATTCGCGTTTTCAGTGAGATTCGGAGTGAAGGCACAAACGTTTATGCATATGTGTGCTGGTTAGTTCTGAGCCTGCCCTACATTCATGGGAGCACCTTAGAAGTGCCATGAGCATTTTCAGTAGCGTAGGAGGCGATCACCAACTGTGTTGAAATTTGGCTTCGTGTCTGTCTGCCTCCTTTTCCCTACCCTTTTACCACGATGTTGACTTCTTTCCCGGGTTATTAAGGACCATCAGGCTTTTCCTTGGTTGATCAAATCCCTGCTTTTGTACTTCACCCCTCCCCCTCAAAATTCAAAGGAACTCTTCTTTCCCAAACCGTTGGATAATCAGAATCTTTCTAGAGATGTCATTTAAAAAGGAGTTTATTAGCACAGATACATACGTAATGGGTAGACCACTTAAATTCAGACCATATTTTTAAAGAGAGGGTTTTTCTGTCGTTCTTTTCTGACTTGTGATTGGAGCTGCCAAACACTGTGTCAGAAGAGGGTCTTCTGCTTCTAAAAGTTTGCTTACTGTTGTCTTGACTAGAGTCTTGGGGCATGTTTTGAAAGAATGATTTCTTGGGGTTTTCCTTATTCTAACATCAGATACTGTCTCCTTAGAAACATCGGGTTCTGCTCCAAAAAAAAGTCGTTTTAGATAGGTATCAGTGGTGCATAATGAAGTGGCTATTATAAGCTGAGCACAGCCAGTATAGAACAACTTTGTATGTGGTATTTGGTAATAATAAAGCAAGAGCGCTATTTTATAAAATTATGGATATCTGAATACCTGTGTGGTAGAGTAGATTAAGAGGAGCAGACCATAGGAAAGGAAGGACAAAGATGTTTTGAAGGACATGAAGAACTATAAAGGATGGCTGAGTAATATACTGAAAGAGCTACGTGATAACCAACAGTAAACTAAAGTGAGGCCTCATTTTCTTTCTGCTCACTATGATTTTCCTATTTTTGTCATTCTGAACTGAAAGTCAAAAATTCTCTGCATGTAAAACATAATACAAATTTATCACAGGTGAGTAGTCTGCAATTTGTTGTTGTTGTTTATAAATAATGAGGCAAGGACTTCAAAACACTTTAAGCAATTATTGCTTTTAAAGTGTATCACAGAGAAGATATCGTACCATTTTTTTACTAGACAGAACTGGCTTTCACCCCATATCTAGTTAAGTACATTTCTGAATACTTGCTCGTGCTTTTATCTGACAATGAGAGTGGTTCTGTTTCTGACCTTCATGCTGTGGTAGGTTAAAAGCAGTGCAAATTTTAGCTTATAAAGGAATCAAAATCATGAGTTGGTAATGGGTGGAAACTGGAAATTAAGAGGTCTTTAGAATCTTCAATTAATATTACGTGCAATTTAGTTTTACATTGTGTAGATATTAGGAAGATATCAGGAAGGCTGATCATTCAGATTTAGGTGATTAGATATGAAATGTCCAATTCCAAATGAAAAGTGTAGTTTATTATATCTCATACAAGAAGCAGTACAATTAATGAAACTATGTGCCTAAACTGTCCACACAGTTTTGCCATCTTAACGGTAGCTTGTTATGCCAGCAGTGAAGAAGCCTGGAGAGCGAGTGGCAATGAAATTGAGAAAGGAATTTTCCACAGCTTTTTGAGAATTGAATATTTTTCCTTGCAAGAAGTGGTCCAAAATGTGGAAGAAGTGGTAGTCAGTTGGCGCAAGGTCTAGTGAATATGGTGGATGACAGAGTTTCCAAGTCTGACGTCTGTAGTTTGAGCCGTGTTGTTTGTGTGACATGTGGTCGAACATAATTTTGCAAGAGGATTGGCCTGTGTCTATTGACAAATCTTGGCTGCTTATTCACAAGCATCCTTGTCATTTCATCCAAGTGCAGCAGACATCCGCTGTAATTGATTGTCCAGGTTTCCTGAAGCTGTAGTGGATAATACAAGTGCTGGATCACCAAACACACACCATTAGCTTTTTATGATAAATATTTGATTTTGGACTGTGTGTCGGCCCTTCATCTTTATCCAACCATTGTGCCAAATGCTTGCAATTGTTAAAAAGAATCCATTTTTCATCACACATAACAATACGGTGTAAAAATGGTTTGCCTTTATGTCATGACAGCAAAGAAAGGCAAGCTTCCAGATGGTTTCTCTTCTGACGCTTGTTTAATTCACATGGAACCCATCCATCCAACTTCTTCACTTTTCCAATTATCTTCACTTTTCCAATTATTTTCATATGGTCTGATATTGTTGGAATAGTAACGTCAAACCTTGCTGCTAATTCCCATGTAGGTTGAGATGGATTCGCTTCCACTACAGCTTTCAGCTCATCATTATCCACCTCGGTCTCAGGTCGCGCACGTGGCTCATGTTCAAGATGAAAATCACCAGACTGGAACTTTTCAAACCATCAACATACTGTGCATTCATTAGCCATATCCTTCCCAAACACTTTGTTGATATTTTGAGCTGTCTGTGCTGCATTGGTTCCACAATGGAACTCATGTTTGAAAATAACACAAATTTTTGACTTATTCATGGTTTCACAAAAATTGCTCTAAAAAATTTGGAAAGATAGTCACAAGCCAAAATGTGCATTTGAAAGACTGAGGCTATACCTTCACGAAAAAAAATAAAACAAGAAGTGTCAAAGTGAAATGTCAGAGATATCAACTGTCAAAGTTAGTACTTAAGGAAATCTGATATTTCATACTTAATAACCTAGTATTTCTGACCAATCCTTGGTCTTTCCTAAATTGAGGCACAACATGATGAATGTTAGACTATTTTATTTTAATCTAATAGTATTTGTTTGTACTTCATAATAATTTCATGGCATTTGGTGACAATTCATAACTGTAATTTTGACAAGACAAAAAAATCATGCCAGAGAAACTTAACTGAAAATAACTATTAAGGTCTATTAAAATGCACCTATGAGACATAGTATTACCACATAGAATTTATATAAAACCACTACTTTTTCCACACACTCTAACACAGGGTTTCTCAACCTCAGCACTATTGACATTTTGGATCAGATAATTCTTTGAAGTTGGTGCTGTCCTGTGCACTGTAGGGTGTTGCAGCATCCTTAGCCTCTACCCACTAAATGCCAGTAGGACCCGCTCTTCACGTCATGACAGTCAAAAATGTCTTCCAGACATTGTCAAGTATTTCCGGAGTGGGTTTGGATAGCGTAGGGGTGGCAAAATCACCCATGGTTGAAAACCACTGATCTAAAGTTTTACTTAAATGCACATATCCAGTTGAATCTGCACAATAAATTGACCCATGATATGTGTTCCTGTTGCCAGTGATGTCTAATTCTGACTCACTCCCATTATCCTGATGTGGTGTTTGCATTTTGCTAATGTTTTGTCACATCAGTGAGTTTTATGCATTAATCCCTGGTAACAAGTATGCTGTTAAAACAGGTAAATTGGTTTGTTCAAAATATTTTCTAAATTAAGCTGTTAAATTTAGTGCTTGGTGAAGCAGGAAGTATAATTATATAACATATAGTCAAATGTACAGGGGTAAAATTCCCTGTTCCTGGAGATCTGTGAATTTCCTGAAGGAAAATTTTACAGTGAAACATGTCTTTAGCAGAAGAGTACCAGTGTCTGTTCTTTCCTGCTGGATCTGGAGCGGAAATGAGACAATCTATCCTGTCCTTGTGCACTCTGCATAAAATGCTTTGTAGATACCAGGAAGGCTGGACAGCTGCCAGGGTGGCCTGTGGGCAAACTATAATTAACATGGACACACACTCTTGCTAAGGGTGTTTATTTCACCTGGGAAAGCCGCATAGGAAACTAATGAAGATTTTCTTAGCTGAAGGTGCTCTGTTTTTTCAGAGAGGAACAATTACAAAGACCCAAAAACAAGAAGAGCACTTTTGGGACAAACTCCTGGTACTATAAGGCTTATTTATAGGTGTATAGTGTTTAGTCTTATATATGCCTTTGAAATTTTATAGGGCTGGCCTGCCCTGATACACCAAAAATACCTTGATGACTGTGAAAAGAATACCAAGTGTTTCTGCACACTACTTTTTCTGTCAATGGAGAATGCTTGTTCTCTTTTAGGACAGTGCATTTACAAGAATGACACCATATTAGTAGTATAGAAACAGAGTAATCCCGGTGAGCACTCTCCACATTGGTTAGGAGGGAATGCTATTACATAAGGGAAAATGGAAACCCAGAATCTCTGTTCCAGAAAGAAGTTTTCCTTTATTCTATCAAAAAGTAATTTCTCTGTTGCTTTTTTTTTCTGTCTGCAAAGATATAATTCAACATTTCACTTCTTTTGTTGATTGGGCTTAATGGGGCTCTTGAAGTATTTCAGATCCATTCTACTCTGATTGACTTAGGAGAGGCTGGAAAGGTCCACTTTTATCTGGTTAGTGTCAACTTTTAACATTGTCTTCTCCGTGATACTTCTCTTATACGCATCAATTTCTTTAGAAAACATAAATGTATTGCATTCTCACAATATGCAAAATCTAGTGCATTTTCACACATATGTTGCCCCCTTTTAAGTACTCAATATTTATACATGAGCAGAATAATCACTGCTTTTCCATTTTGTACTACAGACGAATTTGGTAAAATCTATCCTATACCTACCAGCATTTATTTCAGTCCAGCTCCTCCACTCCTGCCTTTGGTCTCATGTTGGATATGACTAGGACACTCTTGGTTCTTCCTGTTATCTAGCCTAATAGTTAATAATACTCTTTCAACTCTCAAAAGTGTTCAGGTCAGACAACAGATTATGTGGTCACCCTGTGCTGAAACTGTCTTCACCAGCACATTTTACTGTGTAATCTACCCTATGGTCTCATCTTTAGGAAATTTAGATTATGTATTATTGTACATATGTAACATGTAACAGAAATATATATTTATAAGCTTCTATACATGTGTGTGGATTGTAGATATATAAACTCTAATAATCCACAATGACTGAGAAACACTTCTTGCTTCTTCACATGTTGGATACACTCTTTCCTTTACATGCATTAAGAAATGGGATAATTACTATATATTATGTTCCACGATAGCAGTGTAAGAGCTTTACACAGCTGTGAGTTGTCAAGTTATACAAACCATTAATATCAAGAACAGTCCTCATTTAGGCGTTACCTGTGAGACTGCTGTGTGTCTTCACGTGGGACACCATTATGGGTTGACTTGTGTTCCCTCAAAATTCATATGTTGAAGTTCTAACCTTCAGTACCTCAGAATGTGACCTTATTTAGAAATTGAGTCTTTGTGGATGTAATTAGTTAGGATCAGATAATGTTAGAGCAGGGAGGGCCCCTAATACCATATGATGCATGTTTTTATAAAAAGGGGAAATTTAGACATAGACACACACACAGGGACTGCGCCATGTAAAGACTGGAGTTCTGCTGCCACAGCCAAAGAGCTAACAGAAGCTGGAGAGAGACCTTGAACAGATCCTTCCTCAGAACTTTCAGAGGGAGCAGGGCCCTGCTGACACCTTAATCTCAGACTTCCAGCATCCAGAGCTCTGAGACAATACATTGGTATTGTTCTAAGCCACCCAGTATATGGTTCTTTTTTATGGTAGCCTAGCAAACTAATCCAGACCTTTTCATTTGGGGATGGTCATGACATCAGCATTCAGTCATTAAAGGCCTGGTAGAACATACTGTCACCATATACCACAGTCATTACGATGGTTTCATTTTAAATGAGACATTCTTAAAAAATTTCTTGCTTCCTCTGTTTAGATTCCCAGATGCAATCTGAGTATGTATACACATACTAATCTACACACACTGATCCATCCACCTTGGTTTTCCTCTGGACATTTTTTCTCTTATAAGAAAATCTAAATTTAACTAGTAAGCCTAATTTTAAAAAGATGTAGAACATTTAAGCTAGAGACAAAATTCAAAGTCTTGCGTGGTACAGTCCCACACAGCCTATGCAGTGGGTAAGATTTGTACATTACCTACCTGACCAGAATGAAGATATATGCAGTGTTGCTTGCCTTTTAGGTCCTCCAGGCCAAAATTTCAGGTATTTTCATGCAACTTTCTGATTTCATGTCTAGGGAGTTTTTCTAGCATTCTTGTACAATACAAAGGGAGGTTTCTGTCTCATGTGTCTTCTGTACTCTGGCACAACCCCAGGAGATCTGTTCCAGGTTTGGAAAATGTGATGGGTGAATAAGATGATTCTTGCCAGATAGACTTCCCAGGAAATAAAGAGAAATTTTAGGCTCTTTAAGATTTGTTTGATAAAAAAGGGAGGCTAATTTGGAAATTTTTTTTTTAACTTCTTCTAAAATAAGGTAATGTGATAATAGTGCCTTTTAGTTTGGGTCAAGTTAGGATAGTATGAATTTGTAAATATTGTATTTTAGAAGGATGATGATGATATTTTTAAATATAAGTGAGTAGCTATAACCAGTGCATTAAGTGAACTAGTGCATTAAATGCTCAAGTTCACAAAGGTGTACACTCCCAGGGTGTATGGTTATGTACAGTCAGAGATTAGGTGCACTTGGAGCTGTTAGTGCTAGCTGTTGAACAGAAGTTCAGCTTCTTGAAGAAAACATTTTTGCAATAAACATTCTGGGCACATCCACCTCCCTGGAATGGATCAAAACCACTGGTAGGCTGGATCGATATTTTGTGTCTTTTCTTTCAGGACTTGACACTGTGCTCACCCTGGCCTCCCTGGTTGGAACTCTTTACACTTGCTGTTAACATTCCTTGCTGCTCTCGCTTCCCTCAAGTTAATACCTAATAATTCATTGTTATGTTTGTAGGTCTTCCTACTGTTAGTAATTTGCCTGCTTTGTTTCATGTTTCCTTTAACGAGCTATATGATATGTGTGTAGGGCCAGATGTGACTTTGGCTGTCTATACTAAACATGGGTCCTTGGGTACAGCACTAAACATCCCTGAGTCTCCCATTTCCTCAGTAATAAAAGGTATTCAAATGCACTGTCTTCCCTGGCTTCATGTGTTGTTGTGACATTCAAATGAGGCAATGTGTATGTGAATACTTTGAAGACTGTAGAGTCCAATATTTACATGTGATATTAGGCTGTTCATCTTCTTCACTAAGCTGTTGTGTTGGATTTGTTTAACCTCGAACTTGCCTTTAAGATTGTTGGATGGGCTGTGTTTCAAGGCTCTGCTTTTTCTAAGCTTGTCTTGTATTTGAAATGCAGACATGTAGACATCATCTACATTGGATACCAGTAACTGCATGCTATGATTTTGCTCCATAAATTGCTTCTAGGTTTATTTGTTGACCAACCAAATAAAATTTCAACTGTATTATTGTTATGTCTCAGCTTATTATTTTAGTACTTCATTGGTTGAAATTTTGGCAGATGTAAAGTAAGTTATAAATGTTATTCATGATGCTGTATCCTGATTAATAAAATCAATGTACATTTTCATTATATAATATATATTAGTGAGTATATATGTTCATTAATAAAATAATTGAAATAAGCATTTCCAGCTATATTTCAGGCAGTGTATATTAGTCCCTGAAGAAACAAAGCCAAGAGAACAAGATCATACCTTAGATAATTTATAGGATAATTTAAATAATAATTAACACGTGTTAAGTATTTACAGCATATACCACCTTAAACTTTTTTTCTTTTTCCTTAATTACTTTTTTGCAAATATTTTAACTGTAATTAAGATTTTTTTAACTGGAGCCATTTGGGAAACAATGGTAATATTTTTAAAAATGTTTTTCTATACAGTATGAATAATAGAACAAGCACCATTTATTTTCCTAAGGAAAGGAATTGAGAGCCAGCCCATCACCAGCCATTGTCCTGGTATTCCTTAGGGACATGTTGGTCAGGAGGATGGGGCATGTGCAGCCAGGCAGAAATGGGAAGACCTCTGCAGAGGCGGTTCCCAGCCCAGGCCTAAAAACGCAGATACAACAGTCCTTTGCCAGAGAAATCAGGGCATGAGTAGAAATAAACTTTCTGATGACCCACTTTCCTTTGGACAAATGTTAGGTATGAGACAGGGAAAATTAATACATTAATAGGAAGTTCCTTTTGCACAGATATAATAATGGTTTCTCAGTCAAAATATAAAGGATAAAAAAAGGTTGACTAAGAAATGTCCAATTAAGAATTGCTTGGAAAAGTTCTCTAAGAAATACAAATGTAGTCTATAAAAATCTGTTTAATTTATATAACAGATACAAATAATATATAGATATGGGAGATAATTTAACATTTCTCTGATTTATGAGATAAAATGATTATAGTTAAGGGAAGTTAGCAAACTTAATACCTCATCTTTAGCAAACTGTTGGTGCTTACTTGAATGTTTATAAACATGTTAGAGCTTTCTTCTCTGATTTTATATCTCTGAAACAACTGGAGAAATGTTTCTGTTAATCCTGAATTTAATAAAATGTTTTGATAATCTCAGGGGAGATGTATAGTGTTCACTCTAAATAAAATTTTTGAATACCAAGTATTTTTTTAACTTAAGTTTCTGTGTAATCCACGTTTATACTAAGAATTGATGATTTCTTGTCTAAAAGTAAGGTGAGAAGCAGTTTAGAGTATATTTCAAAAACAAAATCTTACTTACCAGGAGATTGACTAATAATTTCTAGGTTCCTTGAGAAACAAATGAGATAAAATGGTTTAAATAGTCACAGGCACTGATAGTTTCAAACACAGATACAAACATGTAAATGAAGCCTTGGAAAGGCTCTGGAAGACTGATGGAGTGTCCAGACACAATGCCTGTGAGATGAGGCCTGTTTGTTTTTAATGGACAGATAAAATCATGTATATTTATTGTGTACAACATGTTTTGAAGTACATCCTGCTTTTCTGATCACAGTTTATTTTTTAAAATGACTTCTCATGTGTTCAGTGATACCTACCTACATGCATGGCAGCTCAATTGCATTGTTTGAGATTTCAGTAAAGTGCTAGTGACCAACCATGAAGCAGAATTTTTGTAGGATATGCAAATCTAGATCATGTAGTGTTCGTGTGTGAGTGTGTGTGTGTGAGTGTGTGATTTAGTTGTACCTTTGGTTTTAGGTAAGGAGCTTCACATCTTGAGGTACTCTTAATTTCTGTGAAATAATTTTTTAATTTTCAGCAAATTTAGACATTTCTTTTGCATGCCTATTGTGAGAAATGCACCACAACACAAAAGTTCCTCCACTGATGTCTACTATTCAGGAAAAATTCCCTAAGATATTTTCTATTCCTACCAGTTCCCCTGCTCCATATGCTAGAAAAATGGGAAGAGGCAATGGGTCCACATATCTGTATAGAATAAAGGCTTTGAAGTTTTAGATTCTTAAATGTAAATATTATATGTTTATTTAAAAATGTCAATGACATATTTTAAATAATATTACTTCTTTATCTTTTAAATCACCAGCTGTTTATTTGTATAAAAATTTGTTGTTAGTATAATAATAATTGGTGGCATCTGTTGAGCGCTAGATGCTAAGCAATATGGTAGTGCTTTGCTTATACTGTCATATTTAATTCTGATCCTAATGCTATAAAATAGAGAAAGACATTATTTTCCCTTTTTTATAATTGAAGAAACTGAAGTATAGAGCGGTTGAATAACCTGTCCTGGACTGCGTAGACAGTAACAGTGAGGCAGGGATACAGTTGCAATCTTTCTGATTCCAAACTTGCTGCAAACCACTACATTATATTACCTTCTCATATGGAACTGCTAAGGCACCAGAGCATTGAAAATAGCATTTTAAATAAGGATGACTTTATTTGGAGGAGAAACATTAAAAGCTGTTAACAAGTCTGTAGTTTCTCTTTCTCTAGACCAGTGATTTTTAAGTGGAGGACATTTAGACTGCTGTCTTTCTACATAAAGGACTGGCTTTTAAAACTCTTGCTTTGTAGGTATGATTCCTCCAAAGGATACATAAAGTATTAATGGAATAAACATTTTGTTTTCCAGAATGATACATGTGAAAGAAAGCTTCAAAGTGAAATAGGGAAATGAATATCAAAGAAGCTTATTTTAGAATGTAATCCTATGAGAGAGGGAGCAGTCTTGCAAGATTAAAAAAGATTGTCTTTATGATTATGAATTTGAAACAGCTGGAATGAAAGCAGTCATGAGGCTCATTTCTGAAAGTCAGGGTTATAGAAAGTTAAAAGACTCATCGCTTGGTACTGAGGTCACCTGCTTCGTAACAGACTAAAATAGAAGAGTACAAGTGTTAAGAATTCATTCTGTCTTCCCCATGCTTTTGTAGCTTTATTTTTAGAGCTCTGCTAGCAGCAGTTGGGAGCAGTGTTTGCCCTTACGCGCCTGCTCAGTCAGACTCGCCTTCTCTCTTGCAATCTCTGCCTCCTTTGACAGGTGTGAGGGACTCCTAAGTGTCGCAGGCCAGCCACCTGGCATCAGCCACCCCTGATTTTGTGTGCTCCTTCAGACCACTGAGCTCATGAAAGAGGTAATGTTTCTACTGCCTGTTAACATGTATCAGTTTTTTCTTAAGGCTAAGCCAATCAAAATGAAAGAGTATTGGATAGATAGTAGTACAGAAATGGTAAACAATATTTAATAAAGAATGGATTAAACCACTCTGATAGATTGATTCCTAAAGAAAGGATGGAAAGGAATATTTCAGGGCCTCCTTATACAACCTAAGCAGATATCATAAAAGCCCCAACCACAGAAACGTTTTTTTTTGTGTGTGTGATAAAAGCAGAGCACTTTTTTTCTATTAAAATTGTGCATGTGTGTTTATATTTCTGAAGAAATTAGAGAAGCTATTATTTTGAGATTTATGCATGCTATTTACTAAGGAGAAAAGTAAATGTAATAATTTAAAAAGTATTGTTAATACTCATGGTTTCAAATACATGTGCCAAGTAACAACATTTTGGTCAGTGATGGACTGCATATACAGTGGTGGTCCCATAAGATTATAATATTGTATCTTAATGTGCCTTTTCTATGTTTGTATATCTTTAGATACACAAATACTAACCACTATATTACAGTTACTTAGAGTATTCAGTACAGTAAAATGCTGTGCAGGTTTGCAGCCTAGGAGGAATAGGCTATATCATACAGCCTAGGTGTGTAGTAAGCTATACCATCTAGGTTTGTGTAAGTACACTCTATGATGTTTGCACAATGACAAAATTGCCTAATGATGCATTTATCAGAACATGTCTCTATTGTTAAGTGATGGATGACTATATTTAAATATTTAAAACCCAGCAAACAATGGTGAACAGAAGATACCTTACACCAGCAGTCCCCACCTTTTTGGCACCAGGTTTCATGGAAGACAATTTTTCTATGGACACGGGGGTCAGAGGAATGGTTTCAGGATGATTCAAGTGCATTACATTTATTGTGCACTTTATTTCTATTATTACTACATTGTAATATACAATGAAATAATTATACAACTCACCATAATATGGAATCTAATGCCGCCGCTGATCTGAAAGGAGGCAGAGCTCAGGCGGTGATGCAAGCAATGGGGAGCAGGTGTAAATACGTATGAAGCTTCCCTGGACCCACTGCTCACCTCCTAACGTGTGGCTCAGTGCCTAATAGGCCATGGACTGGTACCAGTGTGCAGCCCCCATTGTCTAAGGGGTTGGGGACCACAGCCTTAGACAATGACTTTCTCAGGAACTGTCAGCAATTCACATTGTTCATTGGAATTAGCAGAAGTACGGAGATTTTATGCTACAGATACACATTTGTATCACCTGGAGAATTTTTAAAAATTACCAATGCCCAGGCCCCTACTGTAGAGATTATGATGATTGCCCTGGCATTGGTGTTTTTAAAGAGTCTACCTAGGTAATTTTATTCTGTAGCCAAGGTTGAGAGTCACTGAATTAGAGAACCGAACAGTAACTGGTTCTGCTTTTGCCATTATGTGCACCATCATGGGTATCCCATGTTGCTTCTTCATATTTCGGTTTCAGGTTATGAAGAGGTTACAGAAGACATAGATCTTTAAAAAACTGGAGAACTCTGTAAGGTGCATTCAGAGTTCTTTACATCCATTTATATTTGGCTTGCATGACTTTCAGGAAATAACATTTTATAATGAACTAGCATTAATTCAAAATATAAGTCACAAGACTCATTACTTGATAATCTACAAATAATAGTCAATCAAATACTTGTCAAATACCTACTATGTCGAAGGCACTGATGGAGAGATTAAGGAATCTGACCTTTTATTTGTTCTCAAGTAATTAACAATCTGGGGAACTAATAGACATAACTAAAGAAATAATTAACATGCCAAAGCTGTATGTGCTTCACTGCAATGTATTATATAGTGCCATAGTGATTGCAAAAAGAAAAACAACTGTGGGCTCATAGTATCTTAGAGGCTTCATAGAGGCTATGACATTTGTGAATTAACCAGGTTGTCAGTTTGCTATCCTCCCCATCACAGCTTTCCTCTTATAGCTTTAGTCTCTTTGAAGCTTAGTCTTCCTGTACATAAAATATTCCTCAATGAATCACATTGTCATGGGACCACTTTAGTTAGCTGATCACTCTTGTGTTTACAACTGCCTGGTTCTTGAATGTGATATTTCACAGGGTAGGTTTTGATCTGGCCTTACCGAATGGGTAAGATTTAGGTTTAAGAAGAATAGGTTGAATTTTCCAGCTTGAGGTTAGAAGGAAGAAAATACTAAACAAAGGTAGAGAGTATACAACTTGAGTGAAAAAACCGAGAAAGTTATTGCAATAGTAACAATCCATACTATTCAACTACTATGTATCTTATGTGCTAAGTACATTTTTATTCTTATGTCTGAAACTTCCCTTAGGTATCAATTACCTTGATTTAGTAAAAAGTGATGTTCAAAGAGGTTCCAGTATTATACATTAGTAAGTCATTAGGTCAGGATTCAAATTCTGTGGCCATTCTGATCTCAAAAGCAATGCTTTTCTCACTCTGCTGTGCTGCTTTATGTAAAGGAATAACGAACCGGGAGAGAAAAAAGGAAAGTATGAGGAAGAGGCTGGGTTTCATAATGCCTTTAATGCAGTCCAAAGAATGAATTTTTATACTGATGGAAATGGGTGGCCGTTAGAGATTTTTTGAAGGGATAATATATTTTAGGTATTTTAGAAGGCTAATATGGCAGGGATGTATAGGTTATGTCAGTTCAATAAAAATGTTTATTCATTCAAAATTATTTACTGAACACATGCTGTGTTCTACACTGTGTCTAGTCTTAGAATAAAGTTGTATTAATTAGTACTTATGTAGAGAACTCTTTTTGTGTAATAGGCTGTAATATGTAAAGTATGTATCCCATGTTTTATTTATTTTTTTATTTGTATAAATTTATGGGTTACAAGTACAATTTTGTAATATATAATGAAATAATTATATAACTCACTATGTTACTATCATATGGATTACATAGTGGTGAAGTCGGGGCTTTTAGGGTTTCCATCACCCAAATAATGTACATTGTACCCATTAAGTAATTTATCTTAATCTACCCACCTCTCCCCCTCACCCTTCCAAGACTCCGTGTCTGTCTTTCCACACTGTATGTTCACGTGTACGCATTATTTGGCTCCTGTTTATAGGTGAGAACATGTGATATTTGTCTTATGTGTCTGACCTTTTCACTTAAGATGATGGCTTCTGGTTCAAAACGAGTTGCTGTAAAAAACATAATTTAATTCTTTTTTTTGGATCAATAGTATTCCATCGTGTATATATACCACGTTTTCTTTATCCAATCATCCATTGATGGACAGTTAGGTTGATTCCATACTTTTTGCTATTGTGAATAGACATATGAGTATAGGTAGCTTTTTGATATAATGATTTCTTTTCCTTTGGGTAGATACCAGTAGTGGGATTGCTGGATCAAATTTATCTTTATTCCACTTAAGTGGACTTATTCATAATAATTATTGCTATTTTTCAACTATATGTCAATGCTGTTGTTACTAATAGGTTGTATTTGGATATCTTCATGAATTTATAATACCATTTTTGTTAATATAAAGTTTTTCTTTCAATTTTTTTAAAGATCAAATGTCATGTGTTTTCAAAGATTGTTATCATTTTCTAAAGATCAAAGTTTGTTGTCATTGGTAAAAGAATTCTCATTCAAAAACTTTCTCAGGCATTGCTGTTATTTTTATGGCCATTGTGCAAATCATCAAGAAAAATTCAGTTAATAAGAACTAAACAGTAGTAATCTAATATTTGGGAGATATAGAAAATTACATTTTATAGAAGTGAAGAAGTATTATGAGTCATTTAGTGCACTCATATCTTTTACTTCTCTGAAAAAACCGCTAACTCAAGGGAAGGCACTCAAATACCGAATGTCAAATCTATTTTCCACTTCCTCTTTGAATTTCACATGTGTTTTTATAGCTCTAGCAAAGTGAGCTCACTCACCTAGTACGTGTGCTTTCTTGTGGTAATACTGCTTAGGGTGGTAAGCAGATCTCACACAGAATTCACTTGCGCAGACTTGAAGACAACTGTCAGGCAGTTGTTAATTTAAGCTGTGCTGGAGCTCTTTGTCTGTAGCAAGCACATTCTTTGGTTGGATAGAGAATTTTTATCATGAGCAGATATGCCTCATTGGCCTCTTTATCATATTTGTAGAGGGGGTATAAATGGACTACTGTTATGATAGTTTTTTTATATGTGTGGACCTATCATTTGAAATTACTAAAACATATTATTGAGTCATTATAATTATTATCTATTTTTGGTAGGAATTATCTGGGTAAACTTGAAGAGCAGGTGGAAAGTCTAAAATTAACAAAGTAATGAGACAAAAAAAGCTTCTAAGAGTAAAATAGAGAAGGACTTACCCTAAGAAAAGCAATAAAATGAACACCAAAGCTATGATTTCTGAGCCAAGGCTTCTCTAAAATAAGAAATCCTTTTCTTTTTATATATAGCACAGGCATCTAAACTGTAAACTCAAAGGTGGAAAGAGTGAGGATGTGACACTCTTTGATGATGGGTTAGAGAATGTATTCCACCAGACACCATTCAAACTATAATCCCCACACTTGAAAAGTAGTTCCAATTGTACAGTCATGATAACTTGCACTATACAATACAAAAGTACAAGCTAAGTCATGTTCCTTGGAATCTCTTTCTGAATTTTACTGACAACATTTCTGTTAACCACTCAGCCACAGTATGAATTCCCAGACTTTGTCCTTCATTTTCTTAGTTACTAGCTCCTATAGATCAATATAAATGTTTTGCCAGGGACGTGGCAATATCTTTACTTAGAAATAAAGAAGTTTCTTCCCAGTTTAGGAGATACGATTCTGTTTGTATAAATTTAACATATCTTAGTCTAGATATCTATTTTAAAACCCTAATTGTATGTCTTTTTTAGACCATTCAGCTACGCCGTTAACACATTTGATATATACATTTAAAAAGAAATTATGTTAATGGTCTGTTATATTCATGTTACTACTATTGTCTTAATTAGGCATACATCTTCACTTTTAACTTGAGAGCACTTGTCTTTCAACACTGTTCAGAGCCCCTAGTAACAGTGACTTTCAAATGACCAATTAGGTAATTTAAAAAATGGTAAAGATCGTACCCATATTATTTGCTAACCCATTTTACCTCAACAAAATATATCATAATACCAATAGAATTTTATTTAACCAATTTTGAAATACTCTAGCTCAATGAGAGTAAACTTTCAAAATCAGCTAAGTCAGGAAAAGAAAGTATCTTACATGCTTTGAATTCTATTTAAATTTCCACTCACTGGCCCACGTAAATGTAAATTTAGTACTTGAGTGACAGCAACAAATGCAGAAATCTAATCATATATTCTCAGGGCTCTGATGGGCCTTATTTGGCAAATCACTACTCTCTCTGGACTCACTGATGCAGCAGATATCTTTTCTGTTGACTAGAGTGGCACTGCATGAGACTTAGGGCACCGCTTAGCTTCATGGCTTTTGTTCCTCCAGCTGTAAAATTAGTGGTAGTGACTGAGGGTGTGACATAATGCGTTTGTTTTAAAAGTTAATCAAATGATGCCAAGTGTGGAATTACAGTTTTGCTTTAAGTAAAATTCTGTAATGCATATAAAAGCAAGTATGCAAGAAATATAACTAAAATTATTCCCCTAGAATTGAACTTCCTTTCAATCTTTATCCTTCATTAAGAATGATAGTAGAAACTTAAGCTAGTTAACTTAAAATTAACTTCAACTGATTTAAGAATTCTTCCTTAATGCATTTGAACCAAGGTGCCAGTTAAGATCTGGGGGAGACCTAAGTTCTAGGCTTTGGAAAGGAATAGTTTATCTAGCATCCTTTCAAATGAAGCTAACCTGTTCTGACCTTGTCCCTATTGCAGATCCTGAGATATCCATATACCTGCCGTGGCCTCATGGCAGGACATGCCATTCTGGGTCTTCCTCATTGCAGCAGTGAGGTTCCTTCAGGTCACTGGTCTCTATTAGCTACTTCCATGCCTCTTTTTTGACCAGAGTTTTGAGAACTCTCATCCAAGAATTTGACTTTTTGTTCTATGTTCTCAGTGTCTTCCTTTGGCTACTGATTCAATGTAGGGATTGAGGGGTGGGGGGCAAATAGAGGGAGGGGAAAGTGAATTCTTAGTTAACACTGCAACATTTTATCCCTTCACACTTATTAAAACTATTCAGTACTTACATTTTAAATATATTTTCTCATATCACTTGAATATTTACTTTGTCATTATATCTGGTTTTGATCTCTAAGCAATTGTGGTTGGATTTGGGTGACATTGCAAGCTCAGTCTTAAAAAGTCTACACTTTTTATTTTAATATTTTCTAAATATTTTTTAGTAATAATATTTATAAATATTTTTATTTTAATATTTTCTAAATTATTATAGAAAAGTAATTTTTTTCAGATATGATTTTTTAAAAAACTTTTCTCCTGCATTGAACCATTATCCTTGGAAGGAGGTTGAGGACGACACTGTGCTTGCTTCCCCAGCATTCATTCCCGTCTTCCCACATGATGTAGCGTCCATATAGTTTGGGGGGGCCCTGATTCCATGCTGATCAGTGCAGTACATTCCCTCTTGACATAGGTGAGAATGACACCCAAGTTCTTCTAGAATGATGTTTGTCCAATAGGGAAAGAAGAGAATTTTTCTCTTCTGGATTTTGTGGGATACAGATACAGAGTGGGGGATGGTGTCATGATTTTGTTATCCTAAGCGAAATCATGATGACATGATACAAGAAGAAGACAATGTGAACACAGTTGCAGAGAAAGAGAACTGGAGTCCTAATTAAACTACACTTGAAAGTCCACCTTACTTATAGAGATTTTACAAGTGAGACAAAAATAATTATATTGACTGTGTAAGCAATTTGAGTTTTTTGTGTCTTGCTACCCAAAAACATTCTA
The DNA here is from genome assembly GCA_963574885.1 of Lepilemur ruficaudatus. Lineage (NCBI taxonomy): Eukaryota > Metazoa > Chordata > Mammalia > Primates > Lepilemuridae > Lepilemur > Lepilemur ruficaudatus. The sequence continues at coordinate 35,328 of CAUYRT010100427.1, read as the reverse complement.
ACTGATATGAAGATACATTTGCTGATGATTCTCAAATATATTAAGTCTGAGATCTTTGTCATCATTTCAGGTGCTTATTGGCTATCTCAACTTTAATATCACCAGGATGTTTTCAACAACTTCAAAAGTACAGCACTTTTCATCTCCATCTTCTTTTCTCCCAATCTCCCCCCAAATTTTTTTTTTTTGCTAATGGTGTCACCCTCTAGAGGCTCTAAGTCAGAAAATTTAGAATCAACTCAATACCTCCCTTTCTTATGGTCTTCCATGCAAATTTAATTGGCCACTAGACGTTTTCCTTACCCTACTTTCTGTTCCCACTACTATTGGCTTAGATCAAGCCTTTAGCACCTCTTAACTATAATAAATGACATTTATTATTACAAATAATAAGCTGTTATGATTCTGCCTCCCACCTCCAATGGTGTGGCCTCCACTTGGCAGTCTAATATTTTTGGAAACAAACAAATATAAACAAAGTTCTGATCATGTCCTTTTTTTATTTTAAAAACTTCAGTGAACCCATTGTTTACAGGATAATATTCAAACTCTTTAATTTCTCCTATTTTTTAAGTCTCCTCTTCTGCATTCTGGTCTTGGTCTTCATTTTTAAAATGGGAATAATATTAATAATAAACCCATAAATTATTATTAATTTCTTTATTAATAATGTGTGAAAGTGTCTGAAACATGGTAGGCTCTAGATTACGTGGCAATTGCTAGTATATACTGAACGATAGCAGTTATTGACCAAGTACTGCCTCTGTGACTTGCATATGCTGCTTCTTTGCCTGTCCTGCCGTAGCCTCCTTGTGAACGTCATTCGCTCTTTTATAATTCAGCTGATTCCCTCCCTGTGTGACTTCTCCTACAATCATAGCTCCCTGTCATGTAATCTTTGCATTTTATTGACAACTTTGTTAATAGCACTTATGAAATTGTATTGCCATAGCCTTTTTTAAAAAAGCTGGTCTTCCTCTACTGAGTTCTGTGAAAGCAAAAACTAAACCCTACCTATCTAAAATTACGACTCTACCCTCACACTTCCTATCCCATTTCCCAACTTTAGTTTTCTCTAGCACTTATAAATATTTAAAGTGTATAGTTTACTTATTTGTCATGTTTTCTGTCTCCCCCACTAAAATGTATGTTCTCCTAGGATGGAAATTTTTGCCTTTTTAGTCACGGCTATATCTCCAGTCCCTAGGAGAAGCCAGCATATCGAGAGAATGAATGAATGAATGTATTGTTTATCTTTTTATTTCTAATGCCTAACAGAGTAGCTGGCATTTGGTAGGTGCTAAAAAATCTTGGCTAAATAAATGAATGAGTGGTGCTACAAACCTGGAAAATTGGAAAAATTTATTTATGTTAGAGATGAGGTTTCACCCTGTCACCCAGGCTGGAGTTCGGTGGCATGATCATGGCTTACTGCAGCCTTGAATTCTTGGGCTCAAGGGATCCTTTTACCTCAGCCTCCCAAGTAGCTGCTCCTGGCTCATTTTTCAAAATTTTTTAGAGATGTGGTGAGGGAGGAGTCTCGCTTTGTTGCCCAGGCTGATCTCAAACTCCTGGCCTCAAGCGATCCTCCCACTTTAGCCTTCTGAGTAGCTGGGATTACAGGCATGAGCCACCGTGCCCCATCCTGAACTCTTTTGTTTTTTTCCTGGGATCAAGGTATAAAATTGAAAGAAAATGTAGAGGGTAGAGATGGAGCCTCTCAATTAGTTTTTACATATCTACAAATGGAAAGTGATTTAAAACTGTCAATAAAAGTTTCACCAATGCCCTGTCTCCTAGTTTATAAAAGGGAACTATAAACCCGCAGGTGTTTATCATTGTTAAGAACATTTTTTTCTAAATTACTATCTTGTGAGAACAGTTCAGTTTCTACATAGCTATTTAAACCACAAAGTTTTTGTTAAATCACAATAGAAAAATCGAATTGAGTGGAAGCAGTACTGCTTTTTAATGCCAATTCTGACTTTCATGAGACTGAAAACTCCGTTTCGTTTTATGCTAATTACAAACCAGCCAGATACTGGTGTGTTGGTCTGATTTGAATTGGTGACTGAAATGTAGAAGGCTCTCTGTTCTATTATCAAAATGACTCTCAACTTAAAATTAAGAGAAAGAATGAAAGATCAAAAAGAAGACCAAAAGAAGGAAGGGTGAAAGGAAGGAGACAAGGAAGGAAAGAATGGTAGACCAAAAGATGGGAGGAAGAAAAGGAAAAGAGAATGGCAGTGGTAGTGTCGTGAGACTTCGCTCAGAAATGAGTAAAGCGTCTGTAAAATGATGCTTAGTTTTTCGTTGTGTCTAAAAGCATCATTTCGGATCTCTGACTTTATTAGAGTGAATATACACATAGACACAAATACATGTGCATGTATTTACTCAACACATCATAGAGAATTAAAAAATACAAACTCATTCTTTTGCTGACTTGAAAACTCTTTTGTTAAAATAAGCTTTCCTAAATGGAATGATGTTTGTCTTCACTGTGATAAAGACGGTTACATTGCAGGAACAGTGAATGGGCTGATTTGCCGCAATAAAAATCATGAAGAAATAGCGATCTTTCCCAGCTGTGTTTTTCCTCCCTCACTCTCTTTTAACATCTCTCCTACCTATTTGGACTGAGGCTGTAAAGGCTATTGAGCCCTTTCTTGTACTTTAGTAGTTGTGGTTTAACCTCAGCCTCGTACAGTCTAAATGTTTAAGGAATGACTTCGTCTCTAGATGAAAAAGAGATGTAAAAGAGTAGCTGGACACAGCCCCTGACCACTCTCTGCACCTGGCTACTGTCCCACTGGGACCTCCCACTAGGCCCTTAACATACTCGGGACTAGTGGATTAGCTGTTGGTCATTTTACAATTCCCACCACCTGGCTTGCCCCGTTCCCCTTTCCTCATCTAATAAAAGCCGTTTTGTCTTTCAAGACCCACTTTAGCCTTACCTAGCAAGCAGTGTGAATCTTGACTCTACTATGTTAGTTTGGTGAGTTGTTTTTTAACCTCTCTGAGTCTCGTCTGTGTCACAGTGCCTGTCACCAGCATGCTAATGATGATGAAATGAGGTCATGTGCTTAGCATCTTCTCTAATGTGGCACTATATGCTCAATAAGTTTGGCTGTCAGAAAAATTGATTGCCACCTTCCGTACTGCTACTGCTCTTTGTGGACATACCTCATTAAAACCCCTACTGCACGTTATATTGGAACCTCTGATCTGCCTTTGTGTTTCTCGCCTAGTTTGTGTGTTCTATCGGCATAGATGTCTGCATTTTCAAATGCTGGCTTCTAGGCAAAATGAATGTTAAGAATAATCACTTGCACTCTAAAAAAATATTTTCATAAAACAGAAAATGTATAAATATATTCAGAAAAGGAGGAAATAGAGGATCAAAAGAATGCCAGAGGAATAAAGAGGTCTGAGAGGACTGTATCAAACACAAGAGTATTAAAATAAAAATATCTTCTTGGATTAATATAAGAATATTCAATCTTGGGGGGCTATTTTAATTAAAACTATAATGATACAAGTAACCCAGGTGAGGGCAGAGGGATTGTTAGTTGGAGAGACCGAGTGCTGATGATAAAAACCAAAGAAGTTTTTGGGAAAATGAGTTAGTGAATAAAAGGCTCTTCTATCTGGATTTTGGTTCCAAGACCAAATAATGTTGGTTGGTAATCAGTGTGGAATGGGGGTGGAGTGGGGAGAACCATGTAACTTTTATGGAAAATCCGGAAATAGGTGAAAGACATGGAGAACTCAATGCATAAGTGAAAAAGAAAAAGTGTTTAAATTCATGTCAGAAATTGGTTAGAAAGATGTGAGTGAATTTTAGTCTTTAGTTTCGAATTTTGTTAGACTTTTAGTTTCAATTAAGGAATATGAATTAAAAGGAATTTTAGTTCTAACACGAGTTAGAAAGTAGCAAATTTTTATTACCTAGAGATACTTAATGTCTTTCAGTTCTATTATATTGCCAATCAGTGGTCCAGACATTTTAATATTTTGAGTAGTAGTTTAGATGGTGGCTTTACTATAGTTAATTTTCTTCATTATTTGGATAATGGAAGGGGCAGGACCACTGCCAGGGAAGTCAAGCTTTAAAATAATAGTGAGCTTCACATAAAAGGGTGTAGCTACTGAACAGAAATGAAGGGCAGTATTACAAATTGAGGCATAGCTACCTGGATGTAAAGCAGCAGCTAGTGCAAGGAATCCCTAGGGCAGAGAGATATTGGGTAGCTGCAATGTGGTGAATCAGCCTTTATACTCATATTAAGAAACTAGCTGATGTAAGGCTATCCAAATATTCCTTTTCATTTTTAAAGATCCAGATTATGGAATCTATATGATTATGCCTGGAGCTCTGGATTGCTTGAAAACGAAACAAAACTTGAAAGTTGGAAAGAAAAAGTTTAGAGAATAAAGGACCTATATGGCAGTTGAGAAGTGATTTCAACTCAGAAAACATGGTTACTAAACCTTAAGGTTGGTTTAAGGAGTTAAAGGAAGAGTATTTTTATCTTGAATTGTACACAGTAATATTTTTAAATAATAATTACCAAGGTAATAAGATGTTAGAAAGTCCGAAAGATTCTGTAATTCTGAAAAGAGGAAATCATAAAGAACACTGCATTCTGTAGCTTGCTTAGCATTTTTACTTATGGTATCTCCCTTAAGCCTATCAAACATGCTGGGAATGTATGTGTAAGTCCGTTTTTTTTTTTTTTTTTTTTTTACATATAATGATTGAGACTCAGTAGTTAAATGAGTTGTCTACTTGATTCCAATTACTGTGTTATTTCTGCTAGAAAATATTTCTGTAGGTTGAGAAAATACACACGTAACTACCGAGCAATGACCACAATCTGAAGTGTTATATTATAAATGCAGATAGACATGCATGTGTTCTAACTTCCTTTAGACTATTTATTGTACCCAAATAGACTATTAATTATACACAGCTGTTCATATCACCAAACAACGAAATATTCAGTTCCGTTTCCCAGATACTTTTAGAATACACATTTTATCAATGGATTTAAAAATGAAATAATTATAGCTATTAAAGTGCCTTGCATGCTTATGAGACATGTGCTTAGAGGGTTTTTAACAAATATAACTGCATTATATGGAATTACTACTATTAATAATATTAAGTGGAAAAATCTAAAATCTGAAAGGCAGGATGCCATGGATAATGTGCCTTACTTCCATAGCAGCAAGGCACAAGGGAACGGTTTCTGGAATCAGATTGCTTGAGACTACCCTTGTCACTCACTTGCTGCGCAATACCAGGCAAGCATCTTTTACTTCTCTCTAGCTCAGTTTCTGCCATCATAACTTACGTTCCATCAGAGTTGGGTGTATGTCTTTTATTCAATATTGTATTCCAAGCATCTGGAATAGTGCTCTACATATATAATAATAGGCATTTAATAAATATTTTTGAATACATCTGCAAAGTGGAACAACTATCTCATCTACCCAAAAGATGCTTTGAAAGTAGACCACTTAGCAAAATTTCTAGCAAATATAGGAAATAGTAACAACTAGCAAATATGGAAAATGCTAGTTGTTACTATTATAATTGTCATTATTAGTTTCTACTATGATGGCTGAAGGTGAAAGATGCATAGAAAGATAAGGGAGCTGTTGTTTTGGAGAACAACAGCTTTTGTTGTTTGTGTTGTTTTGGCCCTCCGTCTGGTAACAGTATGTTATTTAAGGGTTGGTTCATTTTAGTCAAACCCAGAGAGAGGAGAACTATGGCTTTATGTACTTCTTCGCTAATAAAGGTTTGAACCTGAGTTTCTTCTCCTGTTCTACTTACTATCTCTTTGTCAGTTGATTCTTTCTAATGGTTGAGTTTATCCTGCATTTGAGAAATCTTTATGAAACAGAAAGGATTTTAGAAAAACAAACAAAAACAAAGCCCCTAAAAACTTCCCCACATCAACCACCTGCATGTTGCTGTTTCAGGAATAGTTTGTGACTCTATCTTCTTTATACAAGATGCCCTGCTCTCAAAAAAGGTCTTCGAAGCAAACTAACTGGCAATGATCTTGGTTATTGATAACCTGGCTATCTCTATCATCTACAATGATGATTTGATTTAATATGGATAATTTAGTTTCCTTCCTTCCTTCCTTCCTTCCTTCCTTCCTTCCTTCCTTCCTTCCTTCCTTCCTTCCTTCCTTCCTTTCCTCTTTCCCCCTTCCCTCCTTCCTTCCCTTCTTGCCTTACTCCGTCTATCCCTAGCTTGCTTGCTTTTATCTTTGCCATTTTTCTTATAAGCTATTTAAGATTTATAAAGCAGAGTGAGGGTTGAGATAAAAATGACTGAATTCAGGTTTAGAATGTAGGTAGACATATCCAGAAATGTGTCTTCTGCACTCCCCCTCCACTTCCAGTAAAAAATGAATCTTTTTTATCTCTGTTTTTTGCATTGCATACTTCTGTCACAAAGCAATGGCTCAGTAAATGTTTCTCTCACCCTTGGCCTTTGGCAAATTTTCTTTTGCCTCTTCTCATTCCACTTTTTATTGCTCCACAATTCTTATTTCAATAAAAGGTTGTTGCTGCTATTTTCCCACTGATGTTACAGTAGAAGTTTATGATGTATTTATCCATAAATGAAAAAATGGTATACAAATTATGTTGGTAATTCAAATGTCTAGTCATTTTATAAGTTTATTTGATTTTACATTTTAGGATATCAACAATAAGTATTTCTTTACAGTTATGTTTCTTAGTTTTCTCCTATCTTCTCCTTTGTATATCATAAAGATCCAAATGACAGTTTTAGTGTAAATACAGTACAACATTTAGTGGCCACTCCCAAGGGAGTTCAGTCACTGGTAGGAACAGATGTTTGTATAAGTTGATTTTTATTGATAGAGATATTATTTAATTCTTAGTTTTCATTACATTAAAATAATTGTAAGAATGCACAGAAACTGTATCTTTGCTATTATGTTCATATAGCCAAGGGCTTGAATTTTATTTTTAATCCAATTTTTTAATTTAAATGTATATCTTATTAGCTCCTCTTTTTGCCTGTATTTTTGTTAACATGAATACAGTGCTATTATTTGAGCCATTGCATAATTTGCACACATCTCTGTAGCCTTTAGCATACATTATACATTCATCATATTCAAGAATATACTTAGTGCTGTTCTTTGTGTAAGTCAGCATTTCCCTGTTGCAAGATGACCTTCATTTCCATCATTTCATTAAAACCACATATGTCTGTATATAGGTAAAAACTTTACATGCAGGTGCTGTTTCAAGGTAATTAAAGTGTTATTGCTCCTTCCTTCTTTCCTTCTCTTCCCTTCTTTTCCTTTTCTTTCTTTTCGTTCCTTTCTTTGTGTTATTATATTTGAATCTTTTAGAGCAGAGCTAGAAGACCAATTACCTATAACCTCATCTTTATAAAATTTTTGAAAGTTGTTGATAATACAATAAAACTGAGGTAACTCCTACACTGTTAACTAGGAAAGGGGGATCTTTATTTTTCTGGGGTAGGGCTAATAAATTTGTTTCTTGTCTTTGCTGTTTTCTGATGACTTATAGGGACACCTGAACATTTAAATCTAAAGAGAGACATTTCTAATTGGTATTGTTGCATTGACATGAGAGAAGACCCAATAATTTTCTTCTTCCTGAGGCACAAGGTATTCATATATAACCATTCTCTCAATTGTATTAATAAATTCAGTCATTCTGAGCTGTTAGTGATTTAACACGTTACCCTTCTTCACGGGATATTTTCAAATGAAGGAACATTTAAGGAGAGAGAAAAGTTTATGTAAAACTAGGAATGACTAGTTAAAGCTGGGAAGGAAGTTTAGTCTTTCCTATCCCCTTTAAACCCCATCATGTGGAACTATCAACTGCCTCTCTGCAAACTCCTGCTTTCTGCTTTCTTTGAGTCTGTGCAAAGAAAAAAAAGAAAATAATCTATTTTTGAAACATTTATGGTATTTAAATGCCAAATTTAATATTTTGTGCTATATTCTTTCTAGGCTTGCCACATCAGTATCCCTTTATAGCAGGGATAATTAAAATTCACTGTTTTGGATTGAAGCAGCTTAATCTGGTAATCTGAGCCTTCAGAATTAGATGAGTGGGCAAAAAGTCAGGTGAATCAGAGGGAGAGGGGGAGACTGCATTGCATAATTTGCCAGTCATAAGCCACTGTTAGAAATCATGAGGAATTTCCTGTACACATAAAGCGTGTAGAGTACATAACTTGTTTCCATCTAATTATACAGTTGTGTGGTGAATGTGTTGTCAGATTCTAAAACTGTCTTTGAATTAGCTTTTTTTTTTTTTTTTCCCCACCTTGGTACTCTGCTTTCTGAGATTTTATATGGTCACATGAGCTGTGAGTGATGCTCAATATTGACAAGTACAGTGCAAACAGCAGATGGTAAGATATTGATGGAGACATTTGTTAATGGGCCAGTTGTCTTGCTTAGATGTACAGCTTTTGGCAGAGTTTTGGCCTTTTTTTCTGCCTTTCCACATTGTATACCTTAGAAAGAGGAAAGAACCCAAAGGCTCTTTTATGTTTCTTCATGGTGGGGGGGAAAGAAGAGGTGAATGTCAGGATAACATTGACCTTAAATAAAACCACCCTTAGTAAATGGAGCCACTGCATCATGAAAAAGAACATTTATTTTAGAATAATATTTCTGTGATAAACATCTGAAAAATATTATTTCACTTTTATAACTCTGCTAGTCCCCTCATTAATTAACGTATTCCATACTGGATACATAGCTTTGTACATATTTATGTGAGGATGGCGTTCCATAATCAATGGTAAACACCTAAAGGAAAAAAGATGTCTTTTTTTTGTTGTTGTTCTGTTTTTTTGAGACAGAGTCTCACTCTGTTGCCTGGGCTAGAGTGCAGTGGCATCAGCCTAGCTCACAGCATCCTCAAGCTTCTGGGCTCAAGCGATCCTTCTGCCTCCTGAATAGCTGGGACTACAGGCATGTGCCACCATGCCAGGCTAATTTTTTCTATATATTTTAGTTGGCCAATTAATTTCTTTCTATTTTTTTAGTAGAGATGGGGTCTCGCTCTTGCCCAGTCTGGTCTTGAACTCTTGACCTCGAGCCATCTGCCCGCCTGGGCCTCCCAGAGTGCTAGGATTACAGGCATGAGCCACCACACCTGGCCAGAAATAAGATGTCTTACAAGTCATTTGTATAGGGGAGATTGGGGCTGGGCTTCCTAGAATCTCTGAAACTGTGCAAATTCACAATAATTGCTCAATAAACTACTTTTCTAGAAATAGCATTTTGGATCGTTTCTATTCATTTTGCATAGCTTTTTTGCTAGTTGGCTTTTCTTGTTGTTGTAGTTCTTAAGATGTGCTTTAAGGAATCCCTAAAGAGTCTCTTAAGCTTCAACCCTATTTCAACTCCAGGTTTGCTCAATTAACTGTGAGCAAGGAGAATACTCTCCCAAGAGGCTTTGCTTTTTTATTTTTCCCTTTAAAGAAAATTTTTATGGATACATAATTGTACATATTTCTGGGGTACACATGATAGTTTCATACATGCATACAATGTGTAATGATCACATCAGTGGCTTTTCTTTTACTCCAAGAAAATACGAAGATTTGCACACAGGTAAGGAGTTATTGACTCCAATTTCTGTTGGAAAAAGGTTAACACATTAAAAAGGAGTTGCTTTCTCCAATCTTAATCCTACAGATACTTTCACTGACTTTTGAGTAGAGTGTTCTGATTATTGTCATTCAAATGATCCACACCTACACTGCTTTCCCCTTAAACTTTTACACGTGTCTAGAATGCTAGTGCATCTTCATTTTGCTTGTTCTTATTCCCTGAGCATCCTAGAGAAAGTCCTACAAACTCTTAATTTTCTTCTCCCCTGAGCTTCTGTTGCATGTACGTTTTTTAAAAACTTAAATACATTTCATGTGTTACTTTGGATTGTTATTTAACTTATCGGTAAAGTACATGGAAACTTTAAACAAATGCTCTAGAATTTTAACTTCAAAACAATTGCAGTGATTTATATGAGTGTATGTTATGTATAAGGCATTCTGCTGAGTTATTTTTACATACATGAGTTCATATAATTCTCTCAATAAACCAATAGATGAGATATGGTTACTCACATTTTACAGATGGGGAAACAGACGGGGAGTTTCTATGGTCCCATAAGAATGAGGCATCAAATCTCTCTTATCAGCTGTTAATAAGTGAGCCCGCTTCATGAGTGGAAAGCCGGCAGGGCAGCGAGACTAGGAGATCAGCTCAGTAGGGATAATACTTCATACATCCTGTATGTCTAAATGCTGCTTTTTAAATACAATATGAATTTAAGAATGGAGTTGAAGTAAAGAATCCAGGAAATCTTTAGAAAAATCAGAACATATATAATATCCATTTATGAATATTGGAATTAAAGTGTTAAATACCACCAACATGAGCATTTGAAGTTATTAATCTTTAATGTGCATTAATATGTTTGAGGGGTTATAGAAATGACAGTCAACATAATAACTTCCTATAAAAGAAAATAGTCTGTTGAGAAACTGCTAAGAAACAAAAAGGACCCAGGCCCCCCACCCCCAATCTCCCATCCTTGTTTTCTGGTTTACCTTAATTTTTTTTTAATTGTAGAGTTTCTTTTCTTTTTGTTTTGGAAAACAGAATTTAGAGGATCTAATCTTGAGAGAGCCTAAACATAGTGCTTCAAGAGTAAATTTTTGTATTCTTGTCTGCAAAAGATGACCGCTATGCAGGACTTCATACTAATTTTAAGCAAATTGTTTTTTGTTTTTTCCCCTCCCATGAAAACAAAATATGACTCTGGAGAAGCAAGTGGAGCCACAACTTTGGTGCTCTTTGATGCACCTGAATTTTGCCTGACTGCTTCCTGCCTCCTTGATTACATCCTGCTGCTACTCATGTACCCTAGAGCTGCTAATAGCAGAGATACTATGACCTTCCTGGATCTTATGTAAAATGGAAAATACCAGGAAAAATGAAAAATCAACCTGAATTTATTTTCAGTTTTATGAGTTTTGTTCCCAGAAAAGAAGCCTGGTGGTTAAAACATCTGGATTTTATTTTCCCTGATCCGTCTGTTCTCTAGTTTGCAACACCTCCATTTAGTCACTAGGAAAATAGCCAAACAGAACAAAAATAAACAACGGTCTCCTTTGACTGTGAAGAGTAATGAAACTTCTGGAATATTTGCTAATTTGCAGGGTACCAGTGAATTCATAAGTGGAAAGTCAGTACTGCTTTCCTATTTTCATATAGAAAGAAGGCAACTCTGCCAGTGGAAAGACCTAGAGATGGGAAGATTAGCTCGGATTTAAATTTGAATTTAGGAGACTTCATTGTGAACCTGAACAATTTATGCTATTCTAATGTATTTTAATTTCCTTTACTACTTTTCATTTTTGTCTTGCTAAGAAAATAACAAACTCTTACTATGTTCTTGGGTATTTTGAAATGGAAAAATGTCTGAATACTAGAAGAAAGCCAGTTTTTGATCAAAGTTATTTCAGTTGATCATCTGAGCCTCTGAGAGAATTGAGGGTTCATTTATTTTTTTCATTTTTTAATTGAGGTAAAATATATGTGTATAATTTACTACCTATACTATTTTTAAGCGTACAGTTCAAGTGGTAATAAATATGTTTATATTCTTTTTTCCTCTTAACCACCACCCACGTCCTAAGGGTTCATTTATTTTCATGATACCTTTCGTTGTTAGAACATCACATCGATATATTATGACTTCAGAAATAAAATTACTCACCCTTGGCATTACCAACATGACTAAGCATTTGTGAATTTTAAAAAAAATCATTAAATTTGTCAGTGCAAAACAAGCTAACTATTGCTAAAAATATGTTTTTGACTCAGACCTAATCTTCACTGATCCAACATTGATCTTAAACTTCACATATAGAATAATATTCAAGAAAAGCCTTTTTTTAAAGTGTGAGGAATTGGAATAGTTGCTAAGAGTGCTTTAAATGTTGAAGGGTAAGAGCCACATTTCTTTCTTTCCAAGAGATATATCACAAATGTTTCTGTCTTCATTAGTACTGTTTCCTATGGTTATTTTAAAAAGTTAAAAAGCCTGGGGAAGAATTAACAATATGCATTACTTCACTAGCCATCCATAGTAAGGACATTTAATAATTTATAAAGGACCTATGGCCATTGGAAATGATTAATTTTTTGCAAAGAACTATCTTGAGTGCAATAATTAAATTGTCACAACTATTTTTTAACCACATAGATAATATGTTTAACTTGCCACCACTTTATACTGTGTGCGTTAAGAGTGTGTGTAGAGGGTGCTAATCTCGTTGCTTAGATAGATGTAATTTTTACTTGATTGTTAAAAACCAAATTGTCTTGGTATTTTTACAATGAAACAACAACGAGTTTGATACTTTTGCATATAGGGTCTTTAAATGGGTGTGAGTCTGTTGCCTGGTAGGGTGGCTCACACCTGTAATGCCCAGCACTTTGGGAAGTTGAGGCAGGAGGTTTGCTTGTGCCCAGGAGTTTGAGACCAGCCTGGGTAACATAGCAAGATCCTGTCTCTTTAAAAAAAAAAAGAAAAAGAAAAAATAGGTAAATAAGTAAATGGGTATGGGTCTATTGTTTATTTTACTCTTCATACCTGCCTTGTATATTTTTGCTAAGTGCTGGTTCTTAAAGGGTACTTCATGGCTTCAGAAGGTTATGATTAGTCAGTCTGTTAAAATGTAATTTGAAACAATAGCTGATTTTTTCCCCTCAATCTCGTGCCTATGTATCTCAAAAGTATTGTATATTTTGAACTTTCTAATGATGTTCAATTGCACTTGATAGAAACATGTCCACAGCAGAAGGCAGCACAAAGTAAGAATTGAGAATCTGGTTGATTGAAAGGGAGGGATTGTGAAATACTATGGTATTTCTTTTTCCATTGCTGAACACACTTATTGCAGTGCCTATGGCTATTTGAGCAGGCAAAACTGCTGCTTACTTAGTGGTAGGTGGTGGTCTCCAGAGAACTTTGCAAAGGATTCCAAAAATAGTTGTTCCGTGAGCCAAAAATATTTTGAAATTACCTGAAAAACTTCTAGTTCAGTCATTCCTAACGTGTTTACAACTAAGCCTAAATATTAATGCCAGGATGTAGTTTTTGTTACATAATAAAACCCAACTTAAATTCAGTGTCAGAAAGTGTATCCAGTATAGGTGGCATCTTGTAGTTTTCCAAAAGAATGTTTGTAAGTGAATTCACATTTGTAAGGGAATTCGTGTTTGTGAGTGAATTCTTTGACAATCAGACAATATATTTTATCATAAATGCAACAGGTTCCCAGACCAATCTGTGAAGTCTGTTGAACCCACACTGTACCGGATAGAGTTATAATAGAATTATTTCAACTCTGTTTGACCACCAGGCTTTTGTGCTTATTTGCTCATTAAGAGCATCAGTGGGAGACATTTGTAGACACTAGGGGAGAGGATGGAGGTGGAGGGGCGGAGCTATGTGTGAAAATGTCCCTTTCTCTAGAGAGCTCGTAATTCCTTCCATAGTAAGTTACAGTCTATTCCAATTTGAGATTCTGAGCTTTTTCATTCCAGCAGTGGGAATGAAGACTCCAACCTCTTTGGACAGTCAGTAGCAGAGACAGAAAGGGAAGGGTGAGCAAAGCACAAGCTGAGCAAAATAATGTTTCTGCTCCTCAGGGAGCTTGCAATCCAGGGGGAGGTGGACAATTGTTAGATGCATTGTCTTGTGCAATGGTGAAGTTTCTTAAGAGACACTGGAACGAGGAGAAGGGGGTCATTAATGCCGACAGAAGAGAAAGCTTTTATGTCAGGCCTGTCTTTTAGTAGGAGCCTAAAGGGTGCAAGAGCGTTTCAGTACATTAATGTGATTTATGTTCCATCTATATGCATTAATTGATTCTTACATCATGCCCCAAAGTTTTCCCCTGTGTCTTGCATCAACATTCGGTAAAAAAGAACACCATCTCTGCTATTTTTGGCAGTGAAATATACTTTCTCTTGATTTCTACCCTAACTTCTCCTGATTTTGTATTATATGCAAAGTGTCTTTTCTTTAAACAGCCATTTTTGTCATGTATATACAAGTCACACAAATAAGCTTTACATCCTTTTGTCTTTAGCATTTTAATGCAATGATTACTTCATGTTGGAAAACAAATTTCCTTCTAGGCAAAAGTACTCTTTCTTTCCCTTCTCCCCTTGTCTTCATTTGACTATCAGTGATCTATTTTTTTTTTCATTTCAAAATATTTTACAGCCTAATTGTATTAGTATGCACAGCACAGGCTGCTATAATAAAATCCCATAGACTGGGTGACATAAACACATTTATTTCTCATAGTTCTGGAAGCTGGAAGTCAAGGTGCTGACTGATTCAGTTCCTGGTGGGAGCCCTCTTTGTGGCTTGCAGATGGCTGCCACCATGCTGTCTCTTTCTGTGTCTTCTTACAAAGCCACTGATCCCATTAAGAGGGCCCCATCCTCATGGCCTCATCTAACCTTAATTACCTTCCAAAGGCCCCATCTGGTTAGGGTTTCAACATATGAATTTTGAGGGGGTAGGAGGGTCACAATTCAGTCTACAGCATTCATTCCAAGAACAAAATAGCCCTGGAAACTTCTTCAATTGTCACATTAATTCTCTAGAGTTTTAGTCAAATGAAACTTGATAAATAAAAGGTTTAAGTGTGTGTAATAACTGAAAGGAGCTAACATTTTTGTGTCTTTCACAATTTCATATTTTCAACACTTGCTTGACTATATGTAGTGGAGATATACCTCATATTGACCTGTATTTTTCTAACAGCTGCTTTGTCTTGCTTGTTTTAAAGAATCATTTGGTTTTTCAAATATGTAAAATTTTGGTCATCTACATGCCTTAGTGTAAAGAGGTACTTTATAAATATTTACTGATGTCAACGTTAGGAATTTTGTTCTTTTCCAACATTGGAAAAGAACTTTGAACAGAATAGGAATCTAGCATGTGTATATTAGTAAATAAGCATTGATATCAAATATCCTAAATTCAAAATAAGGAAATTTAGGCAAAGTGAAAATGCTTGTGGAGATGGGTACACAGCATAGCTCAGGTGATAAACCAAAAAGCATTAAAAACACCATGTTTGTACCTACCCCCAAAGCATCAGGTCATGCAGCATTTCATCAAACTGTGTACCTTTGTGGATATATTTGCTACTAATTTATTTTGTATGTGTGAAGACCAAGGATGCTGTCCATTTTTATTAAAACTCGAGTACATTCTCTCTCTATTCTTTGTTATAAGTAACATCATTCTTTTGTGAGTCCCCTTTCCCTTGTACTATACTTTTCCTTCTTTCTCAGTCTATGTATTTGCTGCTCTACTTCTCCTTAGTGTTTTCCCAAAAAGGGCTGACTATGAATAATTTAATGGCGAGTAGTTTTTAGTTCAGAGTGGCGATGGTACAGCTGGCAGTGTTGCCCACAAGCATCCTTGGGATGGAAAAGTATAGCCCCAGGGCCAATTTTTCCCTTTTGGAACAGATCAGTGACTAAAAATCTCAATAAAAGAAGCTGAAACACAAGTTCTATAAACTCATCTAGTGGAGAAAAATACCCAACATGAATTATGATCTATTTTCTGGTCAGGGCTGTGTTGTAAATGGCAAGTGTGTAAATATCCCTAGTGGTTAATTTTTCAACTTCTGCTGACTTTTACTAGATAAAATATCAGTGTGAGTCCTTCTTTTACAATTGCGGAACTGACAATTTAGAAGAAATCATAGTACCGTTTCAGTGGAAGAAATTGAATGGGTGAATCCCAAACCTTAGACAGTGAGAGACTTAATAAGTCTCCTGCAAATCCCTTGCTAGCTACCATAATATATTTTCATGAAGAAATGTCTGCAAATATATTTGCCCTTTTGTTTTTGCAACAAATAAAATACATAGTTTTGGACACTAGCCATATAATAGATTGTACACCCTTTTGAGATATCTAAACATGTCACTTAATGAGTCTTAAATACCAATAATTCATCTGATCTTTTCAGAAGCACCATTTTAGGCCATGTAACATTTACCGTATCACAAAGCGTATTATGGAGGAGGTGGTCCCCTTACACTTACTTAGACAACTGATGACAAATAAAAGGTCATTTTCTGATTTAAAGGGTCACTTTCCTTTTTTCTCTGGAGGGCTGCCAACCCGCCCACTACCCCTCCCCTAGCAGTTCTCTGAATAGTCTCTGTGAATGGGCCAGCACGACTCTGTTTAGGCCTCAGCCACTCTTGGTGCAACACTTGAAAAGAGCAGGTGCGGGTCAGAAGTGAATGGGACAGCCCAAGATCACCGCTGGGAAACATGTTTAAGCAAGTCACAAACTAATCTGGGGATGACTTCAGACAAAGAAAACAAAAGAACACTTTGGAGTCTAAATCACCCACTTGACAGGGGACTCTAGAATGAGAAGCCATGGACTGGGGCTTCGGTTTTTCTTACACTTTAGTTCTAGTAAATTTTAGAGATGAAGGACAAAACTCTGGCCATCAGAAAATCAGGAATTCTTTTTTAAATTTAAAAGAATCCCTATGTGCACTTGTGCATCGTAGAGCCTGCTTTCTCTCTAGAACTCTATATGTCTGTAACCCAGCTTCCATTTGGACTTTATTTCTCTGACTTTGAGGTTCACAGTATCTTTATTGAGACTGCTCTTCAAGTTGGGAGCTTCATTTCCCTGATATATATTTTTAATAGTCTTACATGTGATATGGTAAAATAAATACATTAGGAAGTACTGTGTTTCAATGACTATTTTTATATTTATTTATACACTTATACCATCCAATATACAATACCACAGAAAGTAAAAATTGGCCAGGGCCAGTGGCTCATGCCTGTAATGCCAACTTTTTCGGAGGCTGAGGTGGGAGGGTTGTTTGAGACCAGTCTGGGCAACACAGTGAGACTCCATCTGTACAAAAAATAAAAAAAAAGCTAGGCATGATGGTATATACCTGTATTCTAGCTACTTGGGAAGCTGAGGCAAGAGTATGGCTTAAGCCCAGGAGTTCAAGGCTGCAGTGAGCTATGATTGTACCACTACACTCCAGCCTGTGTAACAGATTAAGACCCCATGTTTTTTAAAACAAGTACATATATATATACACACACACAGATACACAGATTTAAAGATAGGGAAAAGGTAAATGCAGGTAAGAGGATAGGGTAGTTTTAATGTCAATATGTAAACCATAGGATGCTAGTTATTAAAAATTGACCTGCAAATTTTATTCTTGAGTTTTCTAGAAGCCAAAGTAAAAAGAAAGATAAATCTATTATATAGTTTGTATATGAATGTTGTGTAATAATTACATATAAGAACTCAAGTATTTTTCCTGGTGTTTTAGATTGGAAAAAGAGTGTTCCCATGAGTTTTCAATACATGAGTTGTTAAAGGATTAATAAATGTAGGAATGGATTTTGTAAACTTCTTTCAAAATAACAGCTCTGGGTAAAATAACAAAGCCAAATGTAGTATAATTTTTCAGGTTTTCAGGATAATGTAGGCCAAGAACATGGCTTTGAGATGTATATATATATAAAATCTAGATTTTAGAGGAATGTGTTTTAAACTGTCTTTCATAAATATTGTTTCTCTACGCTAAGCTAATGATAAAAGTAGTCACAAGTAATTTGAGAATATATTCTCCGTAGCAGTGGTGCCCAACCTTTTTGGCACCAGGGAATGTTTTCGTGGAAGACAATTTTCCATGGATGAGGGCGAAGGAGTGGTTTGGGGATGATTCAAGCACATTATATTTATTGTGTACTTTATTTCTATTATTATTACATTGTACTATATAATGAAATAATTATATAACTCACCATAATGCAGAATCTAATGCCAGCACTGATCTGACAGGAGCTCCTGAGTGGAGCTCAGGTGGTGATGGGAGAAATGGGGAGTGGCTGTAAATACAGATGAAGGTTCTACTCACTCACCTGCCGCTCACCTCCTGCTGTGCGGTCCAGTTCCTAATAGGTCAAGGACTGATACTGGTCCACAGTCTGGGGCTTGGGGACCACAGCTCTGTAGGACTCTGAAGTCCAGATATTCTTTGTTGCTTGTCAAGGACATATTTGTGCACATTAACAATAAATGAGTAATTGGTAGGTCATAAAGTTTTGTGAAAATTGAATTACGTGACCAAAATGCTTATTAAATGGATGCCCTTCCCTCTCACCTGCCACCCATCTATATAAAAATATGTTCTAAGAGAGTGTTTAGAGTTACTTCAGACTTTTCTTTATATAATCATTTGGGATTACTGTAACATATAAAAAATTGAATGATCACTTCTCCAAACATATAAAACACAATCATGGATATTTTTCTCTACTTATTGACTTTGATATAAAGGGAAGTATTGACATAAAGTTGATATTTTGAATTGTCTGAAAGCACAAGCTCAAGTTGTTATAGATATATTTCACTTTTTATGCCTTTCCAATCAGTTGTAAAATTGATTTTGCTATTTCAGTTTTATCATGTTTTTTGGAGGTAAGAAAAAAAATTTGAGATTTGACATGAACCATGCTCGAATGCCAAATAGAAACTTTCTGCTTCATGGATAATGTGATGGGAGACAATTATAGTTAGAGAATAGAATGTAAATGTAATAAATGTTGACAATTTAAAAGTAATGCTAGAGTGGAGAGAGGCTGGGTTATGGAGGGGTGATGGGATGTGGCAAAGTACAATTTTTCTTTGCTTTTCATATTTAGGGAGTAAGAAATATTGCCTAAAGCCTATGGGTAGTTCAGTAGATTCTTAAGATGTTAATTTTTAATGGAAAATAGTGAAAAAATTAAAAATAAAATTATAACAAAAATTGGAAGAAAGGAGAGAGAAAGAAGACTAGAAATAGGGGGAAAGAGAGGAAAGTAGTACACATGAGTTAACATCCATATATCTCATAGGAGGAGTGAGTAGGTATTTCTTACACCTGAAGAATCAAGGAATGGAGGTAAAAACAGCTTATTTCCAGTTCTGAACATAGCCAAAATAAGAAAGATCAACAGAACTTTATATTTTTAAGGAGTTAATAGGTGGTTCAGTGGATATATTAAGTTTGAAATTTCAGACAATTGTTTGAATGATTGATAATATTCGAATTTGTCCTAGGACAACAAAAATACACACACACATTTTCCTAAATGCTCTTTTCAGAGATGTTCAGATAAATGCAAATAAGTTAGATAAACATGATCATTTTTATAAAATCAGTGCATAAATTGTTATGAGTAACGTGAAGGAATATGTTTATATTTGGTAAAGGACTTTTCAATTTTAAATGGTGAAAAATATTAGGTGCCTCTATGATTTGTTAAGGGTGGTCTTTGAAGTGTTCCCCCCCCCTCCCGCCGTAGGGAAAAGTAAAAGTTTAATATCTTGGAGAAAAAAACTCTCACAAATTATGTTTCTATGGATTCTTGTGACCCATGATTCAAAATTTATTAGTCAGTAATTGAGGGGCTGGACCAGCAAAATTTTAAAAGCACACAAATTAATTATAATGCAAGTGGTTTGGGAAACACATTTGAGAAACTGAATAAAAAGAAATCGGTACAGACCATTTAAAAAAAAAAAAAAGAACCACTTCTTCTCTCAGGCTCTCCCTCACACCTATTTAAAGAAATACAATTTAATTTAAATTTAAAATCCGTAGTACAGAGTTGAGAAGAACTGGCTTACATATAGCTCCTGGGTTTTTCTCTCTCAAACACACGCACACACACACCCTGGCACACCAGCAATAGAAGCAGCATCAGCAAAAAAACATAACCCCAAACCTAGGAAGTTAAGTTGTATATGAATAAAACATCCTGACTGAGAGATGGAACTCTAGTCAGGTCAGGTGACATCAGGTCTCAGAGTTGAATTTCATTTAATATGCTTATTGGCAAATTAGGTTATTTTCAGGGAGATAAGTAGGGTGCTAATGTATTAAGGAACCATATTCTAGGAATAATAATAATTAATAGTTTGGTGTTTGCAACAAGTCCAGAGAATTTATGACAGGGTTAGACATATAATGAGAGCTTGAGAAATTTAGAGAAACCTGTAATGTGTGAAAATCATAGGGAGGCAGAGTATGGTTCAATAGAAGTCCTTTCCATCATTAAAAATAAAATCTCAAGATACTGAGCTCATCATTACTCATAATGTTTAATATAATTAATTGCTACTTACCAAACACTTATATACTAAATACTCTTAAATCCTTTTAATCTGTTTTTTTTTTTTTTTAATTTTCACAACATTCCTAAGAGAGAGGTAGTGCTAAATAGCTCAGTTTTACAGGTAAGAAAATAAAGACTCACGGAGACTAAGTGTCCTGCCCAGTATCACACAAGCTGTACATGACAGGGAATCCCTATACTGACTCTGAACCCTAAACTCCCAAGTAAGAAAATAGAGTCGAAGTTTAATGTATTTAGACGATGTACTTAGAGTGAGAGTTTGAGTTAGATGACCTTTAGGAGTTTGTTATATGTCTTAATGATTTTCTTTCATCTTATGTGAATCCAGATGGTCATGACCTACTAGTAGTTATGGTTGTAGTATTTAATTATATAGTGTAGGAAGGCCACTCCTGTGTCTCACTAAGTGGACTTCAGATTTTATCTTGTTGAGGATTAGAATAAAATGTTTTAGTGTTACTAGAAAGTATTACAAAAAAGGATCAAGAAATGTACGAATCCTTGCCAAACACTGCCCTTGCTTGTGGAGTTTTAAAGGAGTTGTGCATATGGGTACGTGGATCAGGAATAAAGTACTACTTTCACAGAAGCTCCACAAGTGATGGATAGCCCAGGACAGTGTTTGGAGCTAATGGCTTAGCTGCATATGATCTCTTTTGAATCCAAATTTTGGACCCAGAATACTCAAGTATTTGTGCAAAGAGTGAGAACTAAAGCAAGACTAAGAAAGAAGGGAAAAGCTGTGTCCACAAGGGACTTGGACTCTCTTCTCTATCCAAAGTCTTAAAAACGGAAAGAGAAGATCTTGAGTGTTTCAGTGTAAGGCCTGATGATCATGTGGCAAAAGCAGAAAGTACAAGAAAGAGATCTTCTCTCTGAAAGGGTCCCTACCCTTGAAGCCACAATGATGCCTGATTATTAATATTCTGTGGGCCAATTGGTATTTCAAGTGTGAACCAATAAGATTATCAAATCCTTCCTTTAGGTAGGGCAAGGTAGAGGGATGAGTTTTGACCCAGAAGAAAGGAGACCAATATTTCAAGTTAGGGAGAGAAAGTCAAAATAATCCCTCTTACAATTTTTGTTGGATTTTTCTGCCTGCATTCTTGACAGTTTTCCCCAAATTACTAAGAGCCATACTGGCCATATAATCGCTGAAGATAAAGTAGGGGTCAAGACAAGCCAACACAGAGAACTGAATCCTACAGATGGCTACAACTGCATTGATCCAATGTAACAATCCTGATCTAAATAGAACAGAAAATCTAATACCTTCCAAAGCAACTCTGAAGCTTTAATCAATAACTGGAATGTTAGATTTTTGTCAAAAGAAGAAATGTTAGATTTTAAAAGCTGCCTATATGACCCCAATAAAAAAGAATCAATTTTTATTAGGAATGGAATCTGGCAGTTTTGCACAGTTCATCCAGAATTTTCTTGACAAAATTTCAGTACTAGATTAGCTCTAGTGGAAATTAGGTAAATTTCTGTGACTTTAACATGATGCACAAGAAGTTTTGATCAATAATACTTGCATTAGAGAACAGTTCTGAAGTAGGCAAACAGCATGTGTAATACGGTGTCGTGTGTATATAATTATCTCAGTACGCCAAAGGGTGGAAAACAAACTTCAAGCGGCAGAGAATTAATAACCCTCCATTTCATTGTTCAGTGTTTTATTCTAAAGTTGTGTTGGCTTTGTTTCTGTTTTCCTCAGTCGCCTAAGATTTTCTTAAAAGTATAAACTTGACATTGCTCAATACAGCTCGCTTTCATCAATGATGAGCTGAAATGCTGTTGAAAGCCAAATAGCGTCTGAGCAGGCTGGTCGCAAGGGAAAATTTAATCAGCCTTGGTACTGTATGGAAATGTTCCATGCTTATACAGATTCAAGGTTCTAACCAACATACATTCTCTTATATTAGATACAAAGATGTACATTTGGAAAAGAAGTGTGGAACTGTTCTTTTCAGATGAGAAGAATTTACTCATTGCTGACTTAATTAATAAGATGCCTGCTGTTTTGGAATATCTATTGTTTTACTTACTGTGAGGAAAATATATGGTTCATATTCCAAGGTTATATTTTACCTCTTGGTTATTTCTCTTTGAAGAGAACATTAGCTTTGTACTCAGGAAGTAAAGTAAGGACAATATCTACTAAGAATCATGAGTGTTATGCTGGCATTGTCAGGTTCCCAGCTGTTTTATATTTATGATAACAATAGGGTGAAATGTAAGAATGGGCTGTGTGCATTAAAGCTTGTTTCATTTCTGGTGTGTGAATGACAGGTATTTATTGAGCTGCTAAGGACATATAGTAAGATGGATAAATGGTCGTTAAAAGCTCTTAGTAATGTAAAAGTATATTTTAAAGAACTTAAAACTAAGTTTAGTCATGTTTGGCATCTAACTACATTTCTTACCAACCTCCCAAGCTGATGAATTGGACAAAACCAGCCAGATTTTGTATTTTTTTTTTTTGTTTTGTTTTTTGAGAGAAGAAAGATTTCTCACACTGCACAAGAGGTAGGGTGCTCAAGGGCCTGAAGATCCCTTTGTAATACCTATTTTCTATACCCCCAGCTCTACCTGCCACAGAAATACAGCGACACATGGTCTTGTTCCACTGACGGACAGCCAATGTGATTTCAGTCATTAAGCTTCCTCCTGGAGCCGGGAGAGCCTGAGGCAATCACCAGTAACTGATTTTCACCCTAGAGACCTCAAAGACATGCTGTTTTAGGAGCTGTAGGCAATTAAGCCAGTATACAGTGAAATCAATAATATTTGGGGGACATTGAGTGTATTTACTAACCACAGTGCTAAGTATAAAGAAATATAGCTCATGCCCTGCCTACAAAAATCTGTATCTTTGTGGAGGAAAAAATATGCACAGAAAGTTCGTTAACTCTATTAACAAAATAAATAAATATGAAATTTCAAGAGGTGTTGAAAACAGTGCCTGATTAAGTGCTCGATTGAGGGGTGCAGGTGATATGTGTTCCAAAAAGAGGACGGAGGGGGGCACCATGTTGCTGGGGCAACCAACTGGGGGAATGTGAAGAGGAAGAGGCTGGAGCTGAACGCACAATCACCACCTCCATAGCCCCATACTCTTGTGATTGGGATGGCTGGAAATTTGATCTGCGTTCCTGCAGTTGCAACAAGAGATTTGATGATGTGCCTGGGAAATCTCTGTGTCTCTGAAAATACCCAGGAATAATCCCTGACAAACGTCATCTCAAGAACTGGAAATGCAAACAGCCACCAGTGCCTTTACATTCTCCAGCAGCTTGAAATATGAGTTAGGGTGGCAGGGTCCCAGATGGAGGCTTTTCTGTATTTCCACAGACCTCTTGTGGGTGGTGGTGTAAGGCAGGTAGTGTAATGGTAAGCCTAAATGTCCTGAGAGTGTGTTCGTGGGGAGTGTGTGTTGGGGGGAGAATTTAGTTTGGAAGATGTGTTCATATATCTTTTCTACTCCTTGTTTTTTTCTTTTATATCTCTGACTTCAATAGGGAATGCTAATTTTTCGTTTGAGTTATCCCTAGAAATTCAGATCCTTATGATATTCTTGCGAGTAAAAAGCTCTTTGATTCCTTCACATTAATGCCCTTAGTTTGTTGAGGATTAGAAAACTGGAGTTTTCTAAAATCTAAATCCAGCTACATAAAGCCCTTAACAGAAATCCCTTATTTTCTAATTTCCAAATGATTTTGTTGAGATAGGTTTTCATAAGGGTAAAGTGAGACACCTCAGCAGATACTACGCACATATCCAAGAGGGGTGTTAAAGGGATAGGAAGACATTACATTGTGTCAACTTTCTGCATTCTCTGCCTTGCATAATAATATGAGGAGGATTGTATGGTACATTTCAGGATTTCTGAGCTTCAACTAATGGCTGTAGACTAATTTAATCAACAAACCATGCAACTGCAGTAATTGAGAATAAGATCCTTGTGACGAAACAATTGCTAGCAGATATAATTCTTCTGTAGTCTTTTTTTTTTTTTTGGTGTTTTGTGTGTTTATTATGCTCTGTTTCTCCCACCCCCAAATCAGGGTATGTGCTCTGATTTTACTAAAAAAATTTAAGCAACTACATTATGAAAAGCATTACTATATAGAAAACTTTTATTAAAGTGTTGCTAAATCTGAGTTCTGGTACCTTTCATTTAGCTTTATTTTTCCATCTATTTATTTGATCTTCTAGTACTGATTGTAGCCACCATAAATTCTCATTTGCAAAGATGGATGTAACAATGACAAAAGCATGGATCAAAGCTTAGAAGGGGTGCTTGTGTTTTTCTGTGGGGTGTGTGCATGTGTGAGATGTCTTGATCCATTTGTACATTGCTCTGGGGAATTCTCAGGCAATTAAGTCAACCTATTACAAATGGAGCCCTGTATGTACACTCTGATTTGATAGCAGAATGGGTGATTCCTGTTAATGACTAGTACATCTGTTCAATTATATTGTTTTGTATTGATGCTTAATTAGGTGTCAAGTTGGAGGAGGAGGAGATAGTGAAAGCACTATTCCTTTTTTAATGTCGGAGACTCTTGTGAAATTACCTGTCTTTTTAACATACATGAAATACTTTGACAGGCATTGTGTTCTTCTGACCTTAAAACATTTATACTATCTTGGAGAAGAAGTGTAATGTTCCCTGGCAAGTAAGCTATATTGGAACTGGTTTGCCTTGAATGTCACTCATGTCTAGTTTCGTGTGGACTGACCCTTGTCAACCTTTAACTGGAGACAGGAGGAGAGCGTCCCATGGGTGATACAATTTTTGTTAAATAGCCTTCTACTCTTTGGGAGGGCTTTCTTTAGAAAATATTGCCCTGATTAAATTGAGGCTATGTTGTTTAAAACTATAACTTGCTTTTTCTCTAGATGTGTGTAGATACAAAGAAATGAAACACCAATTGCATATTTTCATTTTTAAATGCATGATCACACTAATTAGTAGAACATACATATGGTAATGCATAGATTTATTCAGGGTATAACAGTGAGTATTTATAAATTCAACTCTTGAAAACAGAATAGAAAAAGGTTTGTAATAGAATGGAGAGAGTGTCTGAGGAGCTAAGTGTGCTTTATGTTAGCTAGGGAGTTACTAGTGCCACAGTCTAAAACCCTTTCAGCCAGGTTGTAGGCGTAATTTTCATTTTTTATTGATGTCAATGGGTGAGTTGAGGTCAAAGATTATTACATTTTATTTGACAACTCCTGCTATGTCACAAGGCAAGATGATGTGTTTTAATAAAATTATGCATTATGTATGAGATCCTGTAACGATTAAAAAGGGGGAATTGACAGCACAGAAAATTAAGTTCTTAAAAATGAATCATAATGGTCAAGGCTTGCTTGAGGAGAAAACTGATCTTGTTTAATCACCTAGTCTATAAGTGTGTGGAGTGTTTTTGTGGACTCTGTGGTTTTCCTTAACAAAGGATGAGAAGGATATTAATATGATACTCAAAAGCTGAATAAAGAGTTGTTGATTGTATAATAGGAACCTCATTTAGAAGCCTCTTTCCAATGGAAAAAGCATTAGATGGATTAAGGTGGTCTGGCAAGAATCTGATAATTCTAAAATCTATTCAATTACTAATTTGGGATTTTTATTCATATGAATCTCTTTTTAACTTTAAGATAGTAAAATATAAGAATATTTAAAGGAACTGTAAGCCATTTTCTTGATTCTACACACTGTAATACTTAATTATTGTTGTTGTAGGGTCCTTGCAAATCCTGCAAAAAAAGATATCAGATATTAAAGGTTTTATGAACAGTTCTTAAGATTTTCCTCTGCGAATCATATTTTAAATTTGAAACAGATTATTCTCTTTTATATCTCAGATAAGATGAGAAATTAACCTGCTTCCAACATAGAAGTATATTGCCATAATTTAATATAGTATGAGATTTTTACCTCATTGAATTTATTTGTTTTCATTGTACTAATCAATTCTGTAAGTTGCTTGTTAGAGAACTGATTTCATGCATATCTTAAATGCAATGAGGAAATTCACACTCATTTCCAGAGGATTGGACAGATTTTTGGGGGAATAAAATAAAATTACCTGGTAATTTTGGAAATGCAACAATGAATTTATCTTGGAACAAAATTTATATGTAGGTTAATTATTGCTGCAGTTGAGCACACTTGTGTTATACAAAAATACATATTAAAGATAATATACAAATCAAATCATCTATAGTTCTTAAGCTTTTTGTCTTCAATATATGAAACTGAAGTTCAGTTAATTTCCTTTTTCTAATAATAGAATGTTTATTAAATACAGAAAAAATACTGAGGGAAATTTTAATAAAATCATAAAAATAACAAACAATTGTACAACATACTGGCTTGATAGTCTTGTAAAAAAATTGCACATTAAACATTTCATAGAATTTCCTTAAAGCGAAGGTTATTTTCTTTTAATCTCAGGACAAGTGATTTCTTTTGGTTGAATTTTATATTAAGGGCACAGTTGTTACTATGTAAATAATTGCTTCTTTTGAAAACATTAAGGCCACAGATTAGCAATAATTTTTTTATTTGTCAATTCTTAATGTAGACTTTGTAGCCCAACCACAGAAACTTAGTAAAAATTTATTATGTGCCAGACATTGTTCTAAATATTTTTGTATGTAAGGTCTTTTCTAATCCTCACAAGAACCCTATGAGTTATGTACCTTTACTAGCCTAATTTTTAAAATGATGAAATAACTGGCTCGCATCATCTCACGAACATCCAAATCAGGATTAAAATCCAAGAAGTCTGGTCCAGAGCTCAGCAATTGCTTTGCTGTAACTGGTAACTAAAAGGGAAATGCTCCAGATCTTGTTAGTTGGCACATCGTTTCTTTCGGTGAATAGATGTGAACTAGCTTTTAAAATTTCTATTTTTATTATATTATGATAGAGGAGGTCTGTCCAGAAAGTATCCAGCCATGTAATAGGAAAAATAGAGACATTTGTTGAAAAAGATGCAAGATACAAGAAACATTGCACATAGGACAATGATGCCTCGGTCCCCTTTAAAGTAGGCACCTTGGGACCCCACACAGTTCTCCCAGCGTCTCTTAACCTAACCCATAGATGTTCAACATTTTCAGGTGTTCTGCTTGTTGCGGGCCTTCTAGAACCCGGATCACTTTCAACAGATTATTGACTGTCTTTTATTTGCGCTGCCTTCATTGCATCATCCCTGAAAGCCTTCTGAATCATTCGAATAGTTTCCATGGAGGAATGTTCAAGCTTCATGCAAAATTTTGATACAGATTCCTTGCTCTACTCACTCAGCCATTTTGAGTGTAAAGGCCACACAGTACACGTGCTCACTCAAAGGCATCTAGTGCCCCACTGAGTAGTATAGTGAAATTCTCATTGTTCATGCATGTACATTACAGTCCTCTCTCCTTGGCTGCCAGGCTATGTTGCACAAACGGTTCTCATTATATTAACAATGGTTGGATACTTTCTGGACAGACCTCGTGTTATGTTGGGGAAGGTTCAAGCAGCCAATAAATTATGTACAACATAAACTATAGGGGATACCTCTTATGACTCATCTTCCCACTTGTTCTGTTAACAGTTTGCATGTATTTTTTTCCATAATCATTGCTTATGTAACTGCTTGTGTGAATGTATATTGATCAAATATTTGTTTTGCATATGCATATGGATAAGTTCATACTCTGTACATCATGACTGGCATTTCCACTGAAGATCTTGAGATCTTTCCATTAATGATTTTTTAATTCCTTTATTTTTCATTCAGTCTTTTTTAACTACTGCATATTCCATAGAATTGATGTGCCATCAACTCTTTAAGGAGTCCTATTAGATGGTAATATTTAGATTTCTTCCATTTATTTCTTATTAAAAATAGTGTCCCAGTGAACATCCTCATACGTACTACTATACAGATATCTCAGAGCATGTCCTTGTAATAGACCTAGAGGCGAATAGGGAATGGGTAC
This sequence comes from Lepilemur ruficaudatus, assembly GCA_963574885.1. Taxonomy (NCBI): domain Eukaryota; kingdom Metazoa; phylum Chordata; class Mammalia; order Primates; family Lepilemuridae; genus Lepilemur; species Lepilemur ruficaudatus. The sequence continues at coordinate 6,972 of CAUYRT010100427.1, read as the reverse complement.
TTTTCACTTTAAAAAATATTTTCTGATTTGCTTTCAGAGAGAATATATTTGTATCTATGTTTACATCTTTATGTTTTTCCTAGTGTTAACATTTAAAAATTTTTGTCCATCTGATATGTAGCAAAAATATTTTAGTGTGTTTTACTTATTTGGTTATTAATGAGACTGAATTTCTATTCAATAATTTTAATCTTTTTTCTGATACTTTCTAGTTCTCTGAATACTCCACTTGTTTACATTTTTCTTACTGATTTTCTAAAATGTCGTACTTAACTATGTGTTACTTTAGTAATTCTTCAGTTTATTCTCTTGGATTATTATGGAGACAATTATTGTCTGCAAATAATAAAAGCTTTTTTTCTTTTCTCTCCCAATGTGTATACCTTTTATTTCTTTTGTCGTTCTAGTACCTTAACCACGAGTTCTGTTACAGAGTTTTTAGACCATTGAGAGTGAACATTACTCCGTTTGTTTTTGATTTAAGGGGAATATTTTAACATTAAGTATTTTTTCATATGTATAACTTGTAGATACATTTTTAATTGGCATATAATAATTGTACATATTTATGGGGTACATAGTGATGTTTATATATAAAATGTATAGTGATTAGACAGGGTAATTAACATATCAATCATCTCAAACATTTATCTATCTTTATGTTGGGAACATTCAGTATCCTCCTATTTGAAACTACATATTGTTAACTATTGTTATTCTATAGTGGTATAGAAGACTAGAACTTATTCTTCCTATCTAGCTGTAATTTTGTATCCTTTAACACCTCTCTCTCTGTCTCCCTTTCCCCTTGCCCTTCCCCATCCTCTAGTAGCCCCTGTTCTGTTAATACTTCTATGACTGTGGTCCCCAACTCCCGAGTTAGGAACCAGGCTGTACATCACTGCCTGGGCTCTGCCCCCTCTGCCATCCCCACCTCTCAGATCTGTGGAAAAACTGTTTTCCATGAAACTTAGGAACCTGGCCTCACAGCAGGAGGTTAGTGGCAGGCAAAAGAAGGAAGCTTCATCTGTATTTATAGCCACTCCCTACCGCTCACAGCACCAGCTAAGCTCCACCTCCCTCTTACCACACCTCACCCCACCCTGCCGTGGAAAAATTGTCTTCTGTGAAATTGGTCCCTGGTGCCAAAAGATTGGGGACCACTGTATGAGATCAACGTTTTTTAGCTTCCATGTAAGCGTGAGAACATAGGGTATTTAACTTTTTTTTCCTGACTTATTTCACCTAGCATAATGTTTTCCAGTTCTGTCCATGTTGCCTTGAATGACAGGATGTCAGTCTTTTTTTATGGCTGAATAGTATTCCATGGTGTGTGTGTGTGTGTGTGTGTGTGTGTGTGTGTGTGTGTATACATATACATATATATATATATATCACATTTTTTTAGTCCATTCATCTGTTGTTGGACACCTAGGTTAATTCCATATCTTGGCTATTGTGAATAGTGCTACAATAAACATGGGGATGCAAATGTCTGTTCAATATACTGATTTCCTTTCCTATGGAGAAATGCCCAGTAGTGGGATTGCTGGATCATATGGTAGTTATATTTGTAGTTTTTTGAGTAACTTCTATACTGTTCTCCATAGTGGCTATACTAGATTACATTCCCACCAACAGTGTATAAGAGTTCCCTTTTCTCTGTATCCTTGCCAGTATTTCTTATTTTTTGTCTTTTTGATAATATCTGTCCTAAATGGGGTAAGATGATACCTCATTGTGGTTTTGATTTACATTTCCCTGGTGCTTAGTAATGGTGAATATTTTTTTCATATATTTGTTGGTCATTTGTAATTTTTGTTTTAAAAATTATTCAGATTATTTGTCCATTTTTAAATGAGATTATGTGTTTTTTGCTGTTGATGTTTGAGTTATTCTGGATGCTAATCCCCTGGAAGATGAATAGTTTGCAAATATTTTTTCCCATGCTCTAGGCTTTTTCATTCTGTTTATTATCTCCTTTGCTATGCAGAAGTTTTTTAGTTTGATGTAATCCCACTTATTTATTTTTGCTTTTGTTGCCTTTGCTTTTGAGGTCTATTGATAAAGTTTTTTCCCAGACCAATGTCCTGAATAGTTTTGCCTATGTTTTCTTGTAGTAGTTTTATAGTTTTGGGTCTTACATTAGGTCTTTGATATATTTTCAGTTGATTTTTATAAGGGGTTAGAGGTGAGGGCCTAGTTTTATTCTTATTCATATGGATATCCAGTTTTCCCAGCACCATTTATTGAAGACAGTGTCCTTACCCCAATGAGAGTTCTTAGTGCTTTTCCCAAAAATCAGTCAGCTGTAGATACATGGATTAATTTCTGGGTTCTCTATTCTACTCCATTGGTCTATGTGTCTGCATTTATACCGGTACTATTTTGTTTTGGTTGCTATCACTTTGTAGTATATTTTGAAGTCTGATAATGTGCTGCCTACAGCTTTGTTCATTTTTCCTCAGGATTCCTTTGGCTATTTGTGGTCTTTTGTGGTTTCATATAAGATTGAAGATTTTTTTGTCTATTTCTGTGAAGGATCATCGTTGGTATTTTGATAGGGATTGCATTGAATCTGTAGATGGCTGTTGGTTAGTATGATTGTTTTAACAACATTCTTACAATCCAACATTAGGGATGTCTTTCCATGTGTTTATATACTCTTCAATTTCTTGCATCAATGCTTTGTAGTTTTGTAGAGGTTTTTCATCTCCTTTATTAAATTTATTTCTAGAAATTTTATTTTTTTTTTAGCTATTATAAATGGGGATAATATCTATTAAGTAAGTTTCTCTTTCTAAATTACTAATTTTTTAGCAAGAATAAAAATTGAATATTAGGAAAAGCACTTTTGGGGACATTTATCAAAAAGATTAGGTGAGTTTTGCCTTTAGCCTCTTAATTTACTGGATTATAGGTTTAAAAAATATAATATTAACCATTAATTATTTATTTAATATGTTGTAGGAATTGCTCCTTTTTTATCTTAATTGATTTTAATTTTCTTAACTCTGAGTTGAAAAAATAGACTCAGAGAGGTTATTTAAATTGTTGTTACGGATGTCCTAAGGTTGAAACATCTATTTCTTCCTTGAATAAATATTTTTGGATCCTGATGTATTAATTTTGACAATTTTCTGATTGATTTTATATGGGATTTTTATGTCCATAGGTCAGATCATCTTATATTCTTTTTTTCTTTGGCCTGTTTTAGTAGTGGGATAGATTTTTACTATTTCTGAAAATGTAATTGATGTACATATTAATTTTATAATCGGAGAAGTAATTTTGATGTTATTGTAAAAGATCATGCATTAATATTTACTCTGGAAAAAGAGTCATAGAAGTACTGGAAACAGAGGAGACTGGAGTGAGATTGACCAGTTAGTAGGATACTGCAGTGGTCCATATACTAGATGAAAAAGTCTTTGAAAAAAGTGACAGTGAAAAATGAAAGGAGGTGGCAAAGAGAGCTATTCGTGTAAAAGAATTAACATTAATTCATTAAACTTTTCATGAGTTCCTACTATGTGTGAAGCAGTAGTCATTCTCGTTGTGCCTGTGAAGCTTAAAGTTTAATGGAGAGCTTGATAAATAATTACTATGAAATACAAGACCCTTTTGATAATTGTGTGTAAATTATACAGCATCCTGGTGGATTTACAGAGAAGAAAATATTAGCCTTAAAAGACGTGCAGAAGCCAGGCGTGGTGGCTCACACCTCTAATCCCAGCACATTGGGTGGCCGAGGTGGGAGGATTGCTTGAGGCCAGGAGTTTGATCCCAGCCGTGGCAACATAGGGCAACCCCATCTCTACAGAAAATTAAAAAAAATTTAGCTGGGTGTGGTGATGCACACCTGTAGTCCTAGTTAGTCAGGAGGCTGAGGTGGGAGGATCACTTGAGCCCAGGGGTTCAAGGCTACAGTGAGTTATGATCATACCACTACACTCACTCTGGGTGACAGAGTGAGACCCCTTTCCCCCACTGCCCCCCCAAAAAGTGACTAGACATTTTCTGAGAGGGAGATTTCCGGGAAGAGACATTTCCAGCAGAGAAAATGCAAAGTCTGTAAATTAGGAAAAGGAAGACTATGTGATGTTCTTAGTAACATTTTTCTACTCAAAATATTTTAAATTTCTGAATTTTTATACAAAATGACCTTAAGATGAACTCATGTTGTTTTGGAATGAAAGTGATACAAGAGTCATTGTTATGTATAACAAAAGAAAAGAAAGTATTGATAGAAGAAAAGATTGGAAGTATAGAAGGTCCCAATTTATGAAGCCTCGTTATAGGACATTTGAAATGTCAATTACTGTGATATACCTGGAAATTTCTGAACAGGGAGAAAAAGAGTAGGCTGCTGGTCATTATGAATAATGAATTCTTAGGGCTTTGATTATTTTTTTTCCCCTCTTAATAATAGAATGCCAGTCCCTTAGCAACTCTCTGGGAAATTAAGGTTAGATTCAAACTTATGTAAAATACTAAATTTATTGAAATTAATAGTCTCTAAAATTAAAAAAAATTACATTGATTTGTTTAAAGCATAACAATGCAGAAATAGAGATACTCTATTTTCACTTTAAATTTAGATTCTGCTTACTATTTTGAATGAGAAATCAGCTATGATATCATTACTGTCCTGCTTCTCAGAACTTAATGAGCTTTTAAAAGTAATTTTAGCAATTGGCAAAGCTGTCCAATGTTAATAGTAACCTCTGTGTATTTCCACGCAATTTGTTTAGCTGCTTTTCTCTGAAAAGTGTAAACATTTATCCTACTCTGCCAATACTTTAATTTCAGAGGGAGATAACTCTACAATCCCTTGGGTTGAAGTTTCTGCAGGTGTTGAGGTGCATTCCCATAACCAAAGCAGACACTAGCAGTTGAAGTCGTAGGTAGCTGAGCAAATTGGCAGCAGTGTGCAGTGCCTGCCGCATGTGTATGTCGCTGGATCAAAGCTGGTGTCGGTGGACAAAGCCCAGGAGTCGTTACTCTCTGATTACATTGAAGTTGCTAAAACAATAGCTTTATCCCTCCTGGATTTTCTGATTTTACCTGTAAGGAAACAGAGGTTCTTTTATTTGTTTTTCTCACTCTAGAATGATTGGAAATAATTTATGGACATTATATATGAAAATTCAGATATTTGAAATAGAAATTTTTTTGCACACGACTTTAAGAGAAACTTTATGGTTTCTGTGTCAGCCAAGATTATTTTTTACCCATTCTCCATTCCTCTAGTTAAGAAAAAAAGAGAAGTTATTGGATTTAAGACCATGCTTTTCCAATAGAAGCCTTATTTATCATACCTCGATAATACACCGATTTGACTTCTCTCTTTGCTTCCCCCAAAGAGTCATTTATTAATTTAATTAATATGTTACTGGGGAACTGTTTTATCCCAGTGCAAAGCTAAGGGCTTTTGATTTCAGGTGAAAAAGACCTTCTCTTGTACTGTTTACATTCCACTGGAGGAAAGAGACTAAAACCAAGTAAGCAGACAAATAGACAAACATAGTTAATTGCAAGGTTGTGAGTGTCCTGGAGCCTGATATGGAGGACAGAAGGTAGGGCAAAGTGATGAATTTAGCTAGTGTGCTCAGGAATGCCTCTGTGAAGTGGTGACATTTGACCTAGGGCTTAAAAAGAATGAGAAAAAATGCAAAGGCTTGGAGGCAAAGCTTGGTAATCAGAAGAAAGAGCAGGCACTGTTAGGAACTGCTTTTCAATGATGGCATTAAATTCTATGTAGAGTGGCTAGTTCAAGATCTTCCCCAAAATAATAGCACATACATGGGCCTGTATATCTGTGCAGTAGCAAGGAGTAGTCCAGAAGGAGGATTGCATCAAGAGTTTTTTGCTATTTGGTTCATTATCCCTTTTGAAGGTTTCCCCAGTTCACTGGATAAGATAGTGGAGAGTAAAGAAGCCCCAGTCAGGATTACAAAGAGCAACCAAGACCCCCTCCCACTAGTTGGTTTGACTGCCCAATGCTCTTGTCTGTCATACACTGTGCTCAAGAGAAAATAACTAATAAGGTCATGCGAATCAAGCAATGTAATAGCAGCCTTTCTTCAAAACTCTCCTATTAGCCACCTAGAACACCTCAGGAAAATGTAGAAGATGCACCTGTGGTTTAGAAGTAGCAACTGCTATATGGTTTTTCAGTATTTAGAGCAATGAAATAATTAAAATTGTGTCTTTCATGGAAATGTTCAAGTATAAATGTAGGTAAAAGGTAAAGATGCAAAAATAATGCCACAGCTCTGCCAGGAGCCAACCCAATGACTGCTATAAACAAATCACTATTCATTTATTGATATGTCATTGATCTACACAGCAAAAGTCAATGTCATTTGAATCCCTTGTCTACACTAAGAGGACGTATTCTTGAGCAACAAAAATCAATCAACTTACTTTTCCTAAAAATAAACATAAAAAATACTTTATTAAAAAAATAGTCTTATAATAGAATTGTATTCATACTTCCATGTAAAATAAACCAAAGTAAACATAGATTCCACCATATTTGGGTTACAGGCTGTTGTGTTAGTCTATAGGACTGTTCATTGCATGCCTTAAAATTTGCAATGAATATTTAAACAGTAGTACATAAAATAGTGCATTGTTGACAGTTTTTAGTGAAAAGTCAAATTTTTTTTCAAATGTGCCAAGTAAATTTTTACTCTTTTAAGGGAAATTCACATTTATTTTTTTAAATGTGCATTTATTTCAAGTCTCTTTTTTCTTTTCTTTTCTTTTTTTTTTTTTTTTTGAGACAGAGTCTCACTCTGTTGCCCAGGCTAGAGTGCCATGGTGTCAGCCTAGCTCACAGCAACCTCAAACTCCTGGGCTCAGGCGATCCTCCTGCCTCAGCCTCCCAAGTAGCTGGGACTACAGGCATGTGCCACCATGCCCTGACAATTTCTTCTATATATTTTTAGTTGTCCACCTAATTTC